>VOMN01125214.1:0-11973 GCA_014899125.1 Orchestia grillus
ACATCGTGTGAAGAGAAATTAGGGTGATCATTAATGAGGCTGGGGCTACCGTAGACATCTTGTGAAGAAACATTAGGGTGATCATTAATGAGGCTGCGGCTACCGTAGATGTTGTTGGACAAGGAAACTAGGGTGACCACTATTAAGCATGGGACCTTCATACTCGTCGTGTGATAGAGAAATTAGGGTGATTTGTACGCAACATCAAGCATGAGTTCCAATACCATAGGTACGCTCAGTAAAGCATACGCGCGTTCACAAGAAACAGCAATGGAGAACGGAGTCTGAACTGGGAACAGAGTCTACACCCATAGCTCCTTCATCTTTCTATACACTAGCACACTCACTAACATTTGTCGTATCTTCCTGTCGTACATTAACATATTCGGTGCCACTACACTCACTTTACACCCACATCCACCTCCCCAACACACCCACATCCACCTCCCCAACACACCCACCGACACACTCCCCCGCAGAGATGGGGATGATCTGCCCCAGGACCGTGGCTATCCCACAGCGGGAGGGGGAGGTGCGGTGGTCGCTGAGGTGACTGCGCAGGAGCTCCACTACGTTGATGCTGAACTGCGCCTGTAACCAGCGGCAAAATCCAAAATTTTTACTTTAACGGCGAGCCTTCTTGGTTAATGATAGAAATTGATCAAGTTCATTGTGTGTTAAATCTCTTACAAAGCTGCTAATCATACTTTTCATAACAGGAATATCTCAGCATAATTTTATCAAACGAAACTTATATTTATACTGTACATCATCACATACGGGTCGAAATCATTAAAAGTTAAAATTTACGAGGCATAAAGTTTCATCCAACAAAAATATGCACGGCACAGGTCTAATTTCCCTTGGTTCCAAGGCGGCCGACCGGCTGCCACTGCTTCTCTCATCTCAATACATTTGGAGGCCCAAATGTAAATAGTCGCATAAGACAATTCTCCTCCAGAAAAAAGGCCTCCTCTCAGGGGCATGGGATAGGCCATGGACACATTTTTTGGGTTAGTAAGGTTTGTCTACCTTATGCTGTGGGGACTGGCGTCCCTAGGAAGTCATTCTTAGGTTACCTCAGCTTTAGTTAAGCCTTCGGGACTGCTATTTTTCGTGCCCCTTTGTTTTTCCATTTTCAAACCCTCTTCTCTGATTATCTTTTATCTTTTCTTCCTCTTCCTTTTAACTTCCTGTTTCTATGCAGCGGGAATCTCGTGAGGGAACACACCTGTGCAGAGATAAAACGTTTTCTGAATTAAATAGTCCCTTCCTTTCGCTCTCTTGGACCACAAGTCTAATCCAACAAAAACAAGAGCTGCCGGTGCACCACTCAATCGCACGATTTGGAACTTGACTGCCAAACAACACGGTCCTCGTGACGACGAAAAAGAAATTATATTGAACATGACTTTTCAGCCCGCAACTGATTTGTGACGAGGGTTGTCGACACGGTAGAGACGTCAAGGGAAAGTGGCACAGCACTAAAATAAGTCGAAGAAAATATTCCATCAGAGAAGCTCTCGTTTAGCAGATACTTGAAATAATAAAGCAGATGTTACCGTAGACGATGGGTTGTTCACGCATAACATCAAAGTGAGCACAAAATTCTGACACGACGTAAGACAAATCTAGATTCGAGACCTTAATTTACTCTGATGAACAATAGTAGTCTAGTTCGACGCTGGGATCTAGGACGAAAAAAGAGATTTTTCCACTAGTCAATCACTCCTTGTCTGAAGTGAGCGTTCACGTTACCCGAGCTCACAGCTCACCTGGATGGAGTACATGATGATCTTGAAGACGTGCACGGCCATCAGCTCGTTGTTCCACTGCTTGTGCTGGTCCATGTGCCTGTAAAATAATTAAAATAAAATCATGAGTGAAGGACACCGCATTTCGCTTCTTCCGCACCGCACACCCCGAACTAGGAACGAATAATTTGGTGAGGCAGAGCACCTCAGCATCACGAGGCAACGAGACCTACACTCCTCACACCAGTGGCCCTTATTGATCGTGCACTCTTGATGGGAAATGCCGACGGCGTCCCCTTACGGAACTAGGGGAGGGCGTCTTCAGAAAAGAAGATAAGAATTGAAAACCTACGCAAGTAAAAATACGTACAAATTACTGAAACATACACTAGAGAAGGCATCAATCATCGAACAAATTGAATCAAGTCGAAAACCGCCGGTTATGAAGGATGCAACCTGTTTTTGCGTATTTCACTGGAATTAAAAGTGAAAAATCTGGAAACATACAAGTGCATGGCTTTTGCTGTATCTCGCGTCCTCGTCTTGTCTCCAGTAAAATTAAATTGGAAGTTAATCCTTGACTAGTGAGTCGGACGGGTCAACAGGTCACTTTCATCCTACTCAAGTACAATCACACATGAAATTTAAAAACTTTGCTATGTAGTTGTTCTCTTCATCTTCCCCTCTCAATCACTCTGGTTTCAGCCAGGAGAGGGAGCATTGATATCTCCCAGGGCCATCGGACCAAGCTAGGTGCCAGCTCGACATCAAAACATCTCCTGCTCAACAGGGTATCTCAGGAAAACGTAAATTCATTTTGAAATGTTTATCACTCGTAAGCTATTAACTATAGAAAACTTACTTAGAGGTCTTTTTGCCTTATATCTTTAGCTACATACAAATTTTCAATATCCTAATTTGTCACAAAATTGGATAACATTTTTGGGATGCCCTGACATCAATGATACACACGAGGTGTACATAATACTTCTACGTTTTAAGTACAGAATATACGATTAAACGTAGAATTCTAATCTATGAAAGTAGGAATGTTTTATCCAGTACATTTGAGGGAGAAAGAACGCACCATAAAACATTCAGGAGAAAAAGACTCATCACACTTGAGACCTCCAAGCATCCCTCGAGCAATGCAGTGTTAACAGGAAAACTTTCACGAGGGGTTTTGAATATCACAAATGACTGAGCAGGAGCCCTTACATGATCCTCACTCACACGAGCAGGGGCCTGATGACGCTGCCGATCCTGCTGAAGGTGACCCTGGCAAGCAGCTCCCTGAGGCAGCTCTCTGCCAACTCAGGGGGAGTCTTGTTGGTGCCCTCCCCTGCCCCCTCCACCGAGTCCTGAGCATTTGATTCCCCTTCTCCGCCCTCCTGGTTCCTATTGCGAGCAGCCCCCTTGTCCAGGCCAGAACCAGCGTTGCCCTGGGCATCAGCGCCATACATTTCATAAGAGCTTAGTAACTAGTAACGAGAACGTCCTTAATTACTAAGATACTTGAATAAATGACGCAGTATTTCAATTGCGGGATACTGATATGAGTTATACCTGAATTCAATGTGGAAAAATAAGCACGAGACGCAGGAAGGGCTCGCACCTGCAGGGCAGGAGCATCCTGGATGTTGTAGAGCAGGGAGGGCACCAGCTTCTCCATGTGTCCAGGTCGCCAAATGTTCTCGCCCAGGTCATTCCAGTCCGTCTTGCGCACCACACCCTGGGCGGGGGAAAACGACATGGTACTGGAAAACAGCTTTGAAATGAGCGTGCAGCGGGCCGACACTATCTTCCTGTCATATTTTAAGGTCTCATATTTAAGGGTCAAATGCGGCTCATACCCACGACAGCAGATCTAGACCCTCCTCCACTGCAAGCAGAAGGATGGAAACGTTACACATACTCGACGTTCATTACTTGTACAGATGACAGATGGTGATTGTAATGCTACTATTATCTTGCGTGGCCAATACCAATCCTGTAACAACCACTAAACGCCGATGAATACAACTAGCCATGAATACAACTAGCCATGAATACAACTAGAAGTATAGAAAGCAAAAGAATAATTTAACTCGATTCAAGAGCAAACGTTACTACGACTACCACCAAAAATGACGGACCAATAGTGAAAACACGCCTCAAGAGCATATGCAAAAAATAAAAGAGTTTGTACCCATAAATTCGCACGAGTAACCCGACGCAGTTTACATCCATCCCCTTTCCTGCCGCTGCCGACACTCTGACAGCCCCCTCTCCCCCCACAGAAACGTATCAATAATTACTAGCTATGTTAGCCATCTCAGTTGCACGAGCTGTGGCAGCGCGTGGCATTTCCCTTCCACATAGTTCATGAGTACCAACACACACATACCTCATCACTGCTTCACTCACGCACGGCAACACTCTCCCCTCACACACCTGGAGGCCTCTGATGCCCGCCGTGCGGAGCAGCACGCGGGTGGGAGGGTGCTCGTGAGAACAGTGACACAGAGAGGAGAACTTGCTCACGAGGAAGTCGTAGCGCCTGTGGTACGACGGTGTGTCCTCCCGAATGTTGGCAAACTTCTCAAACTGAAATTATGAGAGTCGCCATTATTCGACGATCGTTATTTTACACCTTACACGTAGCTATAGTGGCTCCATATAGTAGGTAGCCATACAGGCTCCATACATTAGGTAGCCATACAGGCTCCATACAGTAGGTAGCCATACAGGCTCCATACATTAGGTAGCCATACAGGCTCCATACATTAGGTAGCCATACAGGCTCCATACATTAGGTAGCCATACAGGCTCTATACAGTTATAAGTATTTACTAACACTATGTATCAGTAGGCAACCGAAGGTTCTCGCTTCACTGAAGCTTTTTATTGGGTGAGCATTTCACCTTTTATTTTAGGTTAGATTTATGTACATGCTAATAAATGATGTGCACCGACTTATTCATTACATAGAATAATTTATAAATAACATGAGGTACATTCTGATGTAAATTCCACTATTAAATCAGAGATCAACAATTCCCGACAAGAGTAAAAGTCACTTCATTGTGCTAGGTCCATTGTAGTCTCGAGAACGACCACCTGTGGGTCAGACAGCGGTCTGGTCACACGACTCATAGCCCAGCCAAGGAGGGAGCAGGGAAGCCACTGAGAGAGACTAGCCAACAGGCAGACTTCAGAACCTGGTCGGACCTTCCCCTGTATACTAATGTGTCCTCTTCTGCATAGCGACTTTGTCAGTGAACTGTCACACCTACCGCCAGCTTGACACTCTTCTTTTGCTGGCAAAATAATTTGCCTTTGTAACTTCCTGCTGCAAACCTGACTTGGCCTCACTCCTAGAGTAATTTCATCTCACACCGCCAGCTAGAGACTTTTTCTTCCATTAATCTTTTTGTCAGTTAAATTTCAGTGACATTATTTATTTTACTTCGATTATTTTAAGGTCCAGTTCAAAATGCATTACATTATTTTTGTATTTTGTTCAAGTTTTACAGCAAAAATGTTATGCTCAATCTGTACTAATTTTTAAATCTTGGTTCATCACAGTAACTAACTTTAATTATCTTCATTTACTGTTTTCCTTCTGTTCCTTATGCTAGAACTATGCTCGCCTTACTGGGCTTTCCAACTGTTCAATCTGAGATGAGGGTAGCAGTGAAGCCTAGCTAGCAGCTCCCCTAGCAGGGGTCATCATACTGGCTGAATTGTCTCTTGATATCACAGAAAAATCGTGTTAAAATTATATTTATGTCAGTTGGCTGGTTGTTGTTAAATAAACACTTTTGTGATGTATGTATGACTTTTAAAGATTTTATTCTCCACCCTGTATTTATTTGAAGTAAACAAACAGTTCTACACATCTTACCTGCACATTCAGTGCTCACATACTCAACATTCAATCCCCAAAACATGTGATCAATGCATGCATCACTAACACTGCAAATTATTTGACATTGAAGCTGACATTTATAAATGCTAACATTTTAATTTACCGAAATTCTAAAAACGAACTCATTCCTGGGTACCAAAGATTTCCTTTCAATGGATTTTCAGAGCAACAGAAAACATTGAAGCAGACGACTAAACTTGAAGACATTGCACGTAGAAAATGACAGATGTGTGTTGGAATGGAACTATTACTTTGTTTACATTAATGTAACAACACACAAGTTCATTGATACATGATTAAGGTAACCCTTTCTGTACCAACATTAACCTCTATCTTTTGAAACGAATGGTTGGCGTTTGCCACTTCTAGCATCACTTAGTTTCAGCATCCAAACCAAGGCATAACGATTTTAAAGGGAACTATCCTGTGGAATTTTGTTCAAATGTTTGAAAATATTTTTTTGCTTGCAATACATTCTTTGATAAACATTCTATAACAAGTATCAAAATTTAAAAACGGTACAGTCAAAAATGACTGCTATGGGCAAAGAAGGCAAATTTTTTTTTTGACCTAGTTACATTATTTACTTCTAGACAATGCATTATTAAACTATAAATAAATTCAAAGTAATTATGAGCTGCAACTGCTGCACTGTATTTAGGCTCATGAATTAGGTGAAAGTTTAAGCATGGCTTAGATCAGCTCAGTTCACGACCCTGCTTCAGACTCCCCCCTCCCTTCACAATCCTTCCCTAACTCGTGTGTGCAGTGCAGCAATTCACAAGCAATCCCAGCATTAGATGTGCTTCATTTTAAATATATTGTACAATATGAAATGCAGTTTTTGCAGGTATTGTTACAGTGCTCTATAAAAATGAATTTTTTTTCATTATTTAGTTTTCTTTCAAAAAGTTTCAGCCCCTTGATTTTCCACCCTAAAATAACATAACATACTTAATTTGACTGGGAATTTAAATGCAAATTAAAACTGTTGAACAATTTTTCCTCCATTTAAAAACTTGTACTGTATTATACAAATATGAAACTAAGAAAATAATTCAACAAAATCAGAAATTTCTGGAGAAAGTCCTCAACTTAATTTTTTACCCAAAAAATTTGTGATCACCTGTTCTTTTCTGCATTGAAACCCATACATTGAGACTAATAAGATCACTATAGGGCAAAAAAAGTGTGGAGTGAAACTTTGAAAATTGTCCCAAAAAATTGTTACATCTCTTTTCAAGAAATTAAAAAGTTTTCACTAGCAAAACATGTTTCTCTCCTTGAGTTACACAAGTGTACAAAATTTGGAAATGATTCACCCATGAAAAAAATTAATTTAACTAGACGATTCCCTCGAACTGCAGGGTACCCATGTACTAGTGTATTTTCATTCAGTTCCATTTCGGCAAAGTCAGATGTTACAAATTTTCTAGCGCTTGAAATTTTCCTTTCACCAACACTTCAATCTGGCCTGATGAATCTTGAATGAAGATAAGCCCAGAGGCAAAGAAGGGCATCAATCTACAAGTATGAATGGTAACTTCCATTGGTGATGATTAAAAGTTAATCCTTGATGTAGATCTTACCATTTTCATAATGATATGAAGGTAAGGCCTACACAGATGATTACTCTAAGGCTCTCCACTAACAGAGTCTGTAGCGCGGAGCTGCAGGGCAGGCTCGGAGCACTCAAGCAACTTCTGCACCATCTGCAAGAAGAACTCCACGAACAGGTTGAGGCTGTTAGCGTGGCACGTCACCAGCAGCTGGTCAACAGCATCCATTGAGATGCATGCATACCCTGTACATGAGGGGGCTTTTAGGATAGTAAAATGAGAAAAAAATAATACAGACACCAATGATTCCTCTTTCATCTATATTAATGCCAGATAACAACAGCATGGAATTGACAGAGGTCAATAATTAGCTAATACTTTCACAAATTTAATCACAACTATCATAACAATGGTTGCCACCATTGACACTAGTTTCCCTCTGTAGCTTATTTTTTTTTAAATGATGTGTTTTTAATGATTTTTCCAGCAATAAATTAACTTTGGCATATTTCGATTTTCTTTAAGACTTTAATCTACGGTCAAAATAAGAAAAACAAGACAAAAAAAACACTTTTTATAAAATTCTAAACATTTTACAATGACATATACAGAGTGTGGTGTGGCAGGTAGTTATGAATACAGAAACATTTACAAAAAAAAGAAAAAGTTGGAGATAGAGTATTCAAAGATCATAAATGTTATGTATGCATGAAGATAGACAAAATGTACCACATCAGTCAATGAAATCAGAATCTGCCACAATAACAGACTTCACAGGCTTTCAAAAAGATTTGCAGGCAGTAAGGCGAGTCCTAGGAATGTTTAGCTACAGTATCCCTGGCTGCTTCAGGTGTTTCTGCTGGTTCAAGAGGCTCTTGGCTCTAGTCACTCTGCTCTCTAGGATTCTCTTGAACATAAACTGGCATCTCAGCATTACCACACATCTGATGGTGGCCTCCTTGCTCTACAGCTCCTTGTAAAGTGCATTATTCCTTCAGAGTCCTCTTGAATATCAGTTCCTTGTAAAGTGCATTCATACTTTCAGAGTCCTCTTGAATAGCAGCTCCTTGTAAAGTGCATTCATACTTTACGAGTCTTCTTGAATAGCAGCTCAGACAGAATCTATAAATTTCGAGCATCCTGATTCTATTCAAGTGCCAAAATGTTGTTTTTCTGTAAAAAAAACAGCTTCCACATCACCACTGGTGGCCTCTAGTTCTCTTCGAACTTTGAAGATGAATGACAATGCAATTTTAACAAAGACAGTGATCCCAGAATTGTAGTGTCTTGCAGTTAAATAGACAACAACATGCTCCTCAATTTCACGGGCAGGCTTAGGTTTTATTGTTTGTATGAAATAAAAGTGGAAGTGTTGTGATGATGTGAAGAATACTGCCACACTTGTGTGTTCTCAAATACTTGCCATACCCTGTATACCATAATTCATTAGAACTGCAGTACAACAATCGATTCTACACACTGAAACTGAAACATAAATGCAGCAAAAGCATAAGAGAGCAGTTAACTGACCAAGGCACAGCAGATCATGCATGTGTTAGACGATCTCCCCCAAACTACCCCGGGTGCTCAGAATAGCCCCAGTGATGTTGTCCTTATTAGTTTTTTAAGAATGACAAAACAAGCATACATTTAATAATTTACCTATCACTATTTTGTTACATCAACATGGCATTTTGTTTTGATCTTGCAATGCATTTTTATATCCCACCAAAATTATTATACCAAATTATAATCTAAAATGATAAACATGCAAGCAGTAAGTAGAAGGAGCTTCATGTGAAAATTTGAAAATGTATACCATCTAAACAGATAAATTACAAGAAATAACTCGTATATATTGGCGAAAGCTGGATTTTAAAATTGTTAGAAAACCTTTTTGACCTGCTAAGGGAATCTATAGTTAAGATTCAAAGTACCCCACGGGGCTTCTTCTGCTTACTACTCATATCCATACAGAAGTTGAATTTTGCATTATTAACAGAATGTCAGTTGGGGAAAAAAAATCCACTTTTAATGTTCAAAATAAGGAAGGAGTCACAGTTAGTGTGGTCTCCAATACTCAGGTGATATCTGTAGAGAATTACAGTCCTTCTCTTGTATGTATCCCATTTTAATGTTGTGTAACCAACTAACAACTCTAAAACCAGCTATGCAATTTGCTAAGCAAGTCCCTGGAGAGCCATGAGCAGGACTTCTTCCAGAAATCATAAAAAGTTCTAATTCAAGAATTAATTTCATACTGACCATGCCTCCTGCGATGTATGTCCCTAGAGAGCCTGTGGGCGAGATACTCTCCGATCCTGTCAAGCTTGTCAGGCGAGTTGGCAGCATACCACACAAGCTTGTCCATGTTGCTCTTGACGAGGCCCGCCTCGGGGTTGGCGGGGTAGATGTTGTCAACGAGGCGGCGGTAGCGCGGCCGCAGCGCCCCACAGCAGCCACACCAGCCTGACATGACCGTTGCAACAGCATAATTTAGTGATAAGCATGGTCAGATTTGGTGAGACACATTGGTTGACTAAATAGGTGACACCAGTTGGTTTAGTGAGCCACAATTTTAGATTCAACAGTTTAAAACCCAAAATATTTTGTCAATAAAGTAGCACTTAGCTTAGTAAAAAATGGTCATATTATGTAGGTATATAAGCAATAAGTCTTCCATTAGCTTCTTTAAAGAAACTAGCTACATCCTTAAGAAAGCAGATTTTTAAATTGATACATATATGATAGAAGGTAAGGGTTAATAAATGACAGTTTAAGATTCAGTTAATCACAGACACATTTTGTAAGTAAGTGACAAATTTTGATATTGATATATTTATTACTAATATCAAATACTTTGTAATAAACAAAGATATTTAATAAGTGACACACAGAGATGAGGAACTTACTCAGGACTTACATATAAACAATACAAACAATCATAACATCTAGGAGTAAAAAACAAAACCAAGACAAAAATTGTAATAACAAACCACAGCACACACGTACACACACACATACACCGAGTGATGACAGTCCACAATGTCAAGGCAGTAACAAACAGCTGAGAACATTATATAGTTGCACAAACTGATGAGTGTTATCTTCAGCGGTGTGCTGATTCCAAATTTTTGCCCTTGCTGACACCAATGCTCATTTTTTGTTTCTGCCAATTCCCAACCAATGCTGATTCTTCATTATTGAGAATATTAATTGGTTTACTATATACAGTAACCCAATGATATTCAGATATAAATAAATGTATTTAAAAATAAATATATAGTATTTTACGCTATTTCAAATTAGGCTTCCCCCTCTGTAAAACAAATTCTATCCAATAAGCTCAACATCAGGACTGTAAGACAAGTGGCATGCTCTATGGAGTAGGATAGATGAGGTAAATAATTGTCAGGTCAGGTTAGTAATTAAGTCAATTACCAAGTGACTTAATTGAGAGATCACATAAAATGTAGGCAAATAAATTGTTCTTTGCTGTAAGAATGTACAAGTCATAAGTGTGTGAAGAAAATTTCAAATTATTTCAACAGGCACCATGCTGTATGCACCAGATAAAATGCACACTAACTCACAAGCTCGTATCTTCTGAAAAATAATCTGTGAATAATTTCTATGAGAATTATGTATTCATACTTCAACATATGATCTTGACTTATGAAAAAACTAACAAATTAAATTGTCATTCATGAAAATAAAATGAAACCAAGTC
Organism: Orchestia grillus; assembly: GCA_014899125.1. Lineage (NCBI taxonomy): Eukaryota > Metazoa > Arthropoda > Malacostraca > Amphipoda > Talitridae > Orchestia > Orchestia grillus. The sequence goes on from VOMN01125214.1 coordinate 10,954, forward strand.
TAGCACAGGATGAAAAAACATGAAGTATCAGTCTTAACTTTTGCTTACGCTATGACTTGTGATTTGAAGCCATCTTTCATTGACTCTGTTTTCAAATTATTGTGATACTGAAATATGTCCAGGGCCAGTTTAATTAGAAAATATCTCAATGCTGAAAACGGAAGGAGCCCCTCAGGGGACATAGGATAGGCCATAGGCAATAGGCACAGGTTAAGTTTGTACATTTGATGCTAGGGGGACTAGCAACCCCAGAGGGACATTATTAGGTCACAAGTTTTATATTAGCCTTTGGGACTTCTGTCTTTCATGCCCACTTCACTTCTTTTCATTTTCATACCTTCTTCACTGACAATTCTCTTATTCTTTTCTTTCTCTTCCTTCTCAACCTACTATGTGCAGAGAATCTTGTGTGGGAAAACACTTTGTGCATAGATTCCATGTTCTTTCACGTTCATACTTATATTCCCTTCTCTTTTGGTGTAAAATAGTCTGAGTTACTAAAGTGCTGCTCTTCTCATTACTACTAAAGGGAAGAAATATTCAATATCTCAATCCATATCGATATTAATGCATACTAGTGCAACATCACAAATGATAGCACCATTCATTGCATTGCTAACTGTAACTCTGACACGTGACAGACTTGATGGCATCCCCATAAGAGCTTAAAGGAGTGTTGCCAGACATGAACATTAACAAGTAGTGCGTCTGTGTATGCTTCAACAGTAGTTGATTGAGCCTGTTGGTGGCACAAATTTGAAAATTAATTTGTTGAAAAATTCCTCGAATTGGAAATTGCTGTGTAATTTAGAGTATCCAGCATCAGCAGACGCAACTCGTACTACTGAGAAGCGTAGTACGACCCGAATGGAAAGGCAATTAGTATCGCTAATGAGGGGCCCAAGCACGCCAGCCACAAGGATCATGAGACCCAACCCAAGGACCGAAACAAACCAGAAGAAAGGAGCCGCGGCGACACCGCTAACCAGCTATAATTTTATATTGAAACGCCCTCAAAGC
>VOMN01125226.1:0-52885 GCA_014899125.1 Orchestia grillus
GCAACCGACCATACTTTTTGTGTTCCCCACGCACCGCATGTGGTCAGTTTGCCAGTGCGCAAGACACTTTTTAGTCTGCTTTTCTCTTCAGCCCTTGTATTTTGGCTCACCAACTCAGCCTTAACTAGAGATACTAAAGTACGTGTATGTATAAGTCGTTTTATTTTTATAGTCAAGTCGACATTTTCAAGGTATTTTGAGGGATCAGTAAAATGTTGACCGAATTTTACGTGATAGTTTCAAGTCGTAAATGTCAGAGCGTTCGCTCAAATACAAGCAGTAGATTTGGTTACTTTTCCGAGTCCCATGCGAAACTCAATTGATAAATTCTAATTCTGCCATTACTGCTCTCTGATGATACGAATGGTTCGTTATAAAATCTGGCGTTGCTGCTTTGCCGCCACGAGATTTTTCTGGAATTATAGAATCACTTTAATTTCTCCCCATATACTGCGAACCTTTTTTTTGGTAGACATCCATTTTATTGAAGTTCTACGTCTTTTTTTCATTTGAGCCGCCGTACTTCAGCAGGTTTGTCAATTTTTTTTGACATTTTCTTGGTAAATGTTTACAGTTAGAAGCACAACTTTATTCTTCTAAGGTTCATATTTGATGGACAATAATTCTTTGTTAAAAAATATATTTGAGCTCAATTGAATTGAGAACGTTGTTTGACTTCGTTTGAATTGATTGCCCTTTGGTTTCTCTCTCTGTGTGTTGGTCGTGCACCTTGTAGGTCGTGCACCTGGTAGAAAAATGTGTGGTGAATGTTTTTGTTTTGAGTAATGATTCGATAGTCTTCGTGAAGTTGTAAACGTCACGAGCGACTGACAAATGCATTTGTTGCCAATTAGACACTATGTCAAAGCTTGAAAGTTACATCCGGGCGAAGAGTTTATTGATGTTTATTTCAGTAAGCAAACTGGAATTAAAATCTGGCTGTCTAGCGCACGTTGTGTGTGAAGGTGCAAGTTGTGAGTTTCCCGACTGTGGTCGGGCCTTTCTACTTTGAGCGCGCTCGAGATTTCTTGGGAAGGTGCTAATTGTTGAACGGTCCGCGTACGTCCTTGTGAGAGCGATCGCTGTGGCTGGAACTCAACGTCACCGCTCCCATGCGCTGTCTTGACCAGCCCTCGGCCGCTGCTGTACATCGCTGGCTTGTTATTGTTGCTGTTGGTGTTTGTCTGGTGTGCAGCGGAGCTGATTGGGTTCTGCGCTGCCCTTACACTCAGATTTTTATGTGCTCTTCCATTCTTACTACAACCGTCATTCTGGTTAGGAATGTTCACGTGTCGTGACTTTACGGTTATTCCTTTACCGCTAACGGTACTGATCGTGAATTTAGTAGTTGATGCTGCAATTTTCATTGGCATTTCCGCGCAGATCTTTGTCCCAAATTGCATGAATTTGAAAATGCCAAACCCTCTAGCAGCATATATGTTCCAGGAATAAAAAAGTATGTCGAACTCTGAATGAAGCCATGCTGGAAAGATCTGAACATATTGAGGTTATATTTTCCTTTAAGGATGTACAGACTGCTTCATTTCTTTGTGCTCGTATGCTTCATTACCGACGTGGAATTTATACCATTCCATGAGGCTTTTCATCGTGCTTCCCACTGCATCAAATGGATTTTTCCACGTAGAGTCGGTTTGCCTCTGATTTATGTATGGTTTCGTTAAACAATGATAAGCGTTGTGCGCTTGCTCCAACGCTTCAGAATGTGTAATTCCCTTCAAATGGGCGAACCACTCCCCTTTTCACTTCGCATTTATTATGCATAAGGTCGCGTTCCTTCGCGTTCCTTGTCGCGTTCCTTCTCGCATGACGGCTGCTGACTGCTCTCCCCAGACTCCTCACATCCCACGAGACCTTCAATACTCGGTGATCACACGGCGCTATCGGTAATTGGATTACTTCTCTCATGCTGGCTGACCACAACCGCAGTGACCTGGCGGGGCTGTGCGGCCGTGTTGTTGCGACACTCCCACGCGCTCTGGGACCTCGGCACTCTTCGCCACCATTAGGTTTACCTAGTCGCCATTTTCATGTTCAACGCTCCAAGAACTAGCTTATTTTCTAAATCAACGGAATATTGCGTAAGCTGGCGTTCATATTTTATGCGCTTGTGCGAATGTTCACCCTAGTTACGAACGAAGAAATAAGAATTGGAGGATAAATTTTTTTCATCTGCTATAACAACGGTAGTGGTTTTTATAGGGTTTAAATGGAGCGGGTGATATATTTTCAACGCGTTTCTTAGAAGCTAAATGAGGTGAGTTGCAATTACATTTCTAATCACTTGAGTTGAAAAAATATTGAGCACTTGCTACTGTTACAGTTCCACGTTTTAAAGAAAAAGTTCAATTTTACTTATCTCTACACCATCACCTGGTATCTTGGTACTGGATATAAGAACGCGTTGTCAAGGTTGATATTGCATCTCTTTCTTCCATGCTGTAACTGAGCAGCTGAAGAAAACTCATTTAAGCTTTTCGAGTCACCTATCCGTTCTTGTTCAACCGTATTGGCTATGCTCCAGAGAAGAAACTTTGGCAAAAATTAAGTAGTTACTACCGGCTGATCCTCCATATAGTGTGAATAGTTTCACAGTAGTTCCTCCTTTTATTGTGTCGTATTTTGATGAGGATGTACGACACAAATTCGCTGGTGAGGTGTGCAGTTACTGCTGGTAGGCGTGGTGATTGGTGTTCAGTGTAAGCGATATTCTGGAAATTGCACGGGTTACCCGGACAATTAATATTTGAATGGCTGTTACTTTCTTGCTGATGAATATGATGTGGATAACTTTCTTCTGTGAATAAATCTGTCCAGCAATTTATGAACTTATTAGCATTGACCGTGGTAATTGGGTTCAGCCAAAATGTATCTGTTGCATTTCAAGGCGATGAAGAAGTGAGCAGGTGTTCAAGGAATGGAAAAAGGTCTGTAATACGTTGACCACCTGGTTGTAGATATACGTGCCACTCTCGTCTGACCTGTTCGCCGCCCCACGGAGGAATTTGTGAAATATTCGATAGAAGCACTTGTTCGTAAAATTATAGATAATTGAAGATTATCCAGCGAGAAAGACTACTCTCTACATTGATGATAGACGTAGTGGTACTAAGACGCACACGTACGTGGTCGCACTGTTGAATACACAGAAATTGTATGCAATGGGCTCACTACGTGCACCATGGTAACTATCTATATGTAGTGTATTACAAAGTGTACATTTCGAGCACGATTTTTCACTACCACGAGTAATGTTGAAGCAGCAAAACAAATTAAGCAATTTACAGACAGTTGTAAATGATAATTGACATTACAGCACACGCAGTCAACGTGTTGAGAATCTAGGAACACATTGTCGTAAACAATTCGAATAAATGAGTCGATTTTTTTCATATTGTATGGAAATTGCAGTACGAGAATAAGAGCTCAACGATAGTTTCCGAACAAGACCGTGCATCTGCATAGCTGTACATAGTCGTGTACTAAAGTTTTCAAGACTTTCAGCTTGATTCGTATTATACATTTCTCGGTGCATTAACTATTTGATTTGCTTGATATATACATTGTAATTTATTTCAATTTCAATGGTTTTTGTCTGTTCTCGTTGCTATTTTACTTAATTGTCACTGTCTGATCCTCATTATCTTTCTCCCTTTTAGCTGCCACTCCAGCGGATACAGACGGTCAGTCACGAATGTGTAGTTTTTAGCTCATTCTGTCTTTGGAATATTTTTGTGCCTCAGTTCGCTTGTGACGTTTGTGACACCAGTCAGACTCCACTGGCCCAGACTTGGTCGCTACTTGAACCGCACGACACAGTTTGTCCCTGCGATGCTTGCGTCTACTCGTACACCTAGGTACAGAGTTCAATGTGCTCTATCTTATTTTTCATTTCGAAGTTACTTCAACTGATTTTACCTTTGGCCCAGCCTTTATCGAAACCAGATGGTTATATCCCATTGTATATCTGAAGTTGTTCAGTTTAGCATTAGAATATCAGAATTGCGTAGCGCAGTCGTATCTATTTTTTTCAGTGAGTTCCACTACAATTTCTATATGATTATACAGTAAATATTTGAAATGAAATTTCTTATTTTATATTAAAAATCTATTAGAAAGTCTATGCCTTTTAATGGAAGTTGGGTTTTACACTTGTTTTGCTTTATTCTGTTAGACGAGTACCCGTTACTCTGAAGCCAGTGCAATCGACGTGACTAATCTGGCGGCACAGCAGCGAAAACACTCGTTTTAGTGAATGATTTTTGTTAACTGTAAAATATTGACTTGTCCCAAATCAGTACATGTATGACCATTACTAAAGTATGGGTCATCAGGGTAAGTGGATTGCATGGTTACCTTAATTAAACTATCAAGAATTTCCATCAAATTTTCAGTTTTAAAAGGAAATTTCTGCTCAAATAGTGAGTTTGATATGCCAAAGCTTCTATTTTCTAGAGTTGCATTTTAACGCATTGCACAAGCATGCAACTTTTGATTCCGTCAAGAGCCATGAATATAAACTTATTCAGATAATATTCGAACGGACATAACGTGGCGGGTAAGGAACAGCAATGCAATACTTAAGCAAAATAAATTATTAGCGGTGTGTTTTGGAAGAGGGAAGAATTATGTGAATTAGCTATATTCAAAAGTTCTGTCAGCTCATAGATGAATTATCAGGCTTGAATAATTTGACGCTTGATGACCTGGAATATACCATACATTCTCAACATTTCCATGGTTTTATTGATGGTGGAGAGGCACTGAATGTTTTGGAGACTGAAAGTACTATTTCTATGACGCCAATGACGTTCTGTGCAATCCAGTGTCTTTTTTTGTTTTGCAAACGACCCCAAGTCGTGGCGACGTCGAGCTCGGTGATCTATTCCTTGTTAAAGAATTGGTAAAATTTCCCTCGTACGTGATTACTTTGGAACGTTAACACGCTTCAGAGAATATCACATTTTCTTGCCGATTCAATTAAGTAAATTTGAGGTCCAAATTTTTGTTGGGACAACGGGGCCAAGAGATGCTTTGTCTAACTTCAAATGTGGTTAGTGCAGCGTTGAGTTAATATTTTGAGCTCGGTGAGTGGTCTGATCCAAGTTAGAGCGAGCCTCGTTAGTCGCGGACGCTGCGCTGTCTTGTTGACCAACAGTTTCTTGTGAAGCGCCTCGATATCTCCTCAAATACAGGCCGCTAACGTCTTCTGGGAATAATGTAGAATGTTAATAGTGCAGCATTGAAAATACAAAATTTTGTGGACACAGGAATTATAATTCAAAAAAATGCCATTCTGTTTTTTGATGATGTATTAAAGTTTCTTTTACCTTGCCACGTTGCTATTTTTACGGCGAATCGTACAAAGCAGCTGATTTCTTGTTGAAAATGATTTCAATGCTTTTGTTGTTCATGCATGCTTTACTATATATTTTAGAATGATTAGTTACCATTTCACTTGATATTTTTTCGGTGAATGAATTTTGTACCTTTTTTGAATTGTACGTCTGGAATGCCTTTTTATTTGTAAGTTTTGCTTAACTTCCGTTAAATATTTCACTATGGTAAACCCACGAAACTTCGAACGAAATAGCTTCGTATTTATATATTGCATTGTAGTGTGAGGTGATATAAGTGTAAGTAGGAGTGCGTGCCACGTGTGGAGAGCGCGTGGAGCCCTTACAATGTTCCCAGGCGGTGACGCCCGCGCGTGAGGGCCTCTGGCGGAGGAGGTCGTTTATGGGCCCACAGGAGCGGAGGCGATGTGCGCCTCGCTCTTGCCTAAATCCTTAGGAAACGCTCGAAAACTTCACTGCCGGGAGTTGGTTTACGGTTCCCGGCTGCTATCGTACATTAGAGTCCTGACTGCTGTGCTCCGGCCTGCGCTGCACTGGCCAAGCCGAGCACTAGACGCTGGAGACTTCGTGGGGACCGGAACTCCATGCATCTGGTGCACTTTTCCACTACTCCTACTTGAGCATCTTATCTTGTGCGTGAGACGTAAAATTTTCTGTCTCCTCCAAGAAGTCACCGAATTTATTTAACATTCTTCGAAGATGAAACTAGCTTTTACGTAGAAAAGTGTGGTGTAGTCGAGGTTTCATAGATCATTGTAATTTATCTAGGATTTGGATTATTCCTCGACTCTGAAATCGCTCATTTTTAATCTTCAGATTAACTCTGAACGTCCGTGTATCTTCTGCCTCTGCTGTTCGGTTAAATGAGTTTGGCAATTTAAATATTCGTATGGTATTTCTATTATGATTGTGCTGAAGAATTTGCGCAGTTCGCTATTGCTTTTGCATAACTTATATGCTTGCAATCTGTCCAATAGGTTAACAGTTAGAAGTGACACTTACGGTCCTGCTGCTGCTGCTGCTGTGTTGACGACCTTGCTCAGAGTAGCGCTTTTTGCTTGCGGTCTGACACGTAATTTCTTCCGTGCATATCGTCACCCGGACCTACCAAGTAACTTGGTAAAATGATTCATTTTTACTCACTTGAAATTCCGCATTTGTGCATTGTCAACTATAAAAATTGTCTGTTTTCTTGTAACGTGTTCAAGTATGAATAAATTTTTATTTTAGTTGACAGGTGCGGGTTTTTTTCGAAAATAATTCATTGCTTTGATACGATTATCTTTGCACTTACCCCTATGAAACTAATAGGCCAACCGTCGCGCTCGTCTTGCCCTGGAAATTGAATGACATTTTAGCGTTCCGAATAGTATTAGTCTTGCAAGTGAAGCATTTTGCACGAGACCAACTACTTGAATTTTCCACCGAGTCGTGACTGACCGAGCTGGTGTGCACCTTTGTTGTCGGCTCCTGCTTGCCGCGCGAGTTAAGGAACCGATGGTAATATTGTGGTTGTGTCGAGCACCTTTTCAAGACTTATTCGTCCTATCTTCAATCCTAGGTATGATATCTGAAATAGGCTAAAAGGTGCGACCTTATTCTGGGACTAGAGCGTTCATCGAGAATCTGATGACTTGAGCGCTTTTCTAGTCTGTTATGTATGTTTTCGTATCTACCGTAAGGAATTGTCTCGTACGGAAAATTTAATTGAACGATATCTGTATAAGTGATATATACTTGAAAATATGTTCCGCACGCATAGTTTGATTGGAAAATAATTTCATGATGCTTGATTCATTGTCAAATCAAACCGTACTGGTAAGCTTAGACGCATGCTAATTAGCGTTAGCATTGGTATTGTCCATATCGCTCCAAGTCGTTTCTGCAATCGTATTTTTTTATTTGGGTGTCTTCTCGTTTCTCTTTTAAATACTACTGATATGCGACATGATTTCTGATACGTTGCTAGATTTTTATTGAACAATTATTCATAACTCATCTCGCAACCTACAAATCCCGTAACCAGCATTGGGAACAGCACTCACCGAGATACCAACGCCCGGTTGGGGTAGGAACGAGAAGGTGAGGCCTCCAAATTGGGCGCTCTCTGCCTGAGGTACGTCATGCAAGTTCAAGTCTGGGAGTACCCCAGGAGCTTGGAGAGGGCGTGGGGAGAGCAACACATAGAGGTGGGGGGTGCCTATCAGGGGGCGTGTCCCAAGACTCGGCCCGATATAGGCAACAACCCTCGCAGTTATCTTTTTTCACCGTATCATTTATTTTTAATGGCGTTGCATCGCTTACCTGTTGTACGTCGATACTCGTGCTCGCTCTCTCCTTGATTTTCTTTCTCTTTCTTTGCTATTTTAATTGTCACATCTGTTGCATTCTGTTGTTGCTGGACAACTGCCACTACCAAGCCAACGTGCCTGTATTGTACTGAAATTTTCATCGCTACCGAATTTATTTACCTTGATTGCTGTTTCAGGAATGCAACAGTTTCCATTTGAGGACTCCCAAATTCGCAAGTTTACTAGATTCTTGGGCCAATTTTTTCGTACTTTATATATTCTTTAGTTCAGTGAAAGACGCATCTTGCGGCTTAATATTTCTTGATTGTCTTCAATAGTGTTGATTTAGATAATTTCGGTTTATGTTATCTCAAACCTCGAACTAGAAGGTAGTGCAAGGCTATGGCACGATCACGTTAGCAATGGCAGTGTAAAGCAAATGTGATCAATTTCGTTTCAGCTTTTGAGATTCCATGCTTGTGATGGACGAAAGGTAATGTTTTTCCGAGTTGTGCACTTTTTTAATATCAAAGAAGCGCTGGAAATGTTGGGGTGTTTGCTAAGACGTCGTATTTTGCGTGTTAGTTGCTAATGTGTTGTCTATTTATTGCTTATCTGAATACTGGGTTCATTACTTTCTCTTGTTGGAATTATAATACTATTATAATTAAGTGCTCTGCCCTTTGTAGGAGTATATGCTCCCATGCCATTTCTCTGCATCTCTGTGTTTATGCAAGTCGGTTGTATTAGGCAAATTTACGGTTTCTATGTTTAATATTTTTGTTAGAAATTATCAGTGCACCCTACAAGTTCGCGTTCATTATGGTTGGGTGCACATCGTTGCAAGCTCAGTGCATGACTACGTATATGGTCTCTTGTTAGTCATTCATGTTACAGTGTACTGCGTGCAGCATGCTGGAGTACAATTTCTTAGTCCAGTATAGTGTACTCCAGTGTGTCCCATAGTCCAGTGGTAATGTAGGTGGATTCTTTTCAGACCGGCAATTGCCATTGCATCTCTACGGAGTGGCACAATTTTGACATGAAATGAAACAAATGCACAGCACTGACTTTATAATATGCCTCATTTCATTTTAGTCACTGTGGCAACTCATCTAGCCTTCAAAGCGCTCATCTGGAATCGAGACTAGTGAAATTTCTGAAGTAACCGCTGTGAGAAGCGTCAATTTGTCCGGGTGTATCCTATAAGATTTTTATAATGTCGCGAGGAATCATTTGAACCTGAGATGGCTTTCAAACTAATGTATTTTCGTCCTTAGTTCTGAAGCAAGAGCTACGTACAATATTTTAGCTTACAAGACTCGGCGATTCTCGAATTAGACTCATGCCTGTACCTCATGCCGGCGCTTGTGAAACCACTGGAATTGTCTTGTGGTGATACTTCAAGATTAAAAGTGTGCTAGAACTAGTGAATATTGATTGTATCTCAAGTGAAATTTCCTTGCCGTGCTCGGTGCTATACAAATGAAAACCGTCTATCACACAAATCTCCAAGTTGTACACTTCTGCCGTGTTAGTACTCGCGTTGTTGGTGGTAAGAGGTAGAAGCACTCATTTGAATCGACAACGTGCCGATGGTGAATGTTTTCTCGATGGTGCCCAGTTAAACGACTGTTATTCATCCATTTTTGTCTGCTTTAATTAAGTATCATGCTGACATTGGCTGGCTTTAGAGTAGAGCAGAGTTCTATATTTCTTCGGCATCGACACAGTTAGTTTTAAGGTCAGCTCGCCTTCGTTAGACAACGGAATGGCGTTGACACGGCTATGCTCGTGGCTCGCTGTCTAGGTGCTAGGGCCTGAACGTGGTGGGCAGGGTTAAGAGCACGACTGCGATGCCCGCAGTGTATGTCACACCGGGAGCTGCTGGCGGCCTAGCGTGTGTTAGCTCCAGGTGCTGTGGCCGTGCGCGGAAATGCTCAGGTGAGTTTTTGTACGCAGGAGTTGGCCTGAGGCGCGCACGGTGGGGTGGGGTAGCCGTGTGGTGTGGGAGGAGCGCAAAAACGGAGAGGGCTCTCCAGACCTGAGGGGTCCGGTTATGGTACTAATCGTTGGCTCAGTTTGGGGCCTAGCCCTCTTATGGGATGATAATTACCACAAGATCTTCAAGCAGAACACTTACTGGTAATGGGATGGGTGTTATTTTCTGTCCTCGTCAAGATATCTTCGTTACTTTATACCTTTTAGATCTGTCGCTAAGGTTGTCGTGTACCTTGTTTTATTATCGCTTTTTTCTTTTATGTCCTTCAATGCTTAGGGTGTCAGTTCTGTGATATTTGTCCCTAAAGCGATGGCTGGACATCAGCGGCAATGAAGTGTAACTTTGTATATTCTGATTCTAACTTTTGCAAAGAGACCTTATATACTAATAAGCCCAGTGTTGGTTGGTTGATCCATCCGTCTTTGTCTCGCTCTCAAGGATTTAAATAGGAAAAAATTCCCAGATTTGTATTCCTAATCAGCGAGATTGTCAGAGAAGGCAGTCCGTATCAGTGATACTGAAAATAACATTATTTCATCTCAGATTTACTATGAATAAGAGGGCAGCTTGAGAAATTAACATCATTTGCGCCGCCATTTTTGGCGGGGCTCGTTGACTAGTATTCACTCGTTTTGTAGTTAGGATACTAGCCTTACAGTACTCAGGGGCTTGGGAGACATGAGCGTGAGGGTGACTGAGCTATAGTGCAAGTCCCACTGATTTCTGACCACTGGTGTAAAACAGGCTGGTATTTGTGCACGAAATATCCAGTAGGAAACAGACTAAATACCAAGGCATTGCGGGAATCGCGACTTGCTGTTAATGAGGTCACCAACACTGGTTAAGTAAACTTCAACATTGATACTCTAAAAAATTATTCCGTACCCAATAATATGAAAGTTGCTGTACTTGAAGTGTAAGGAAGGAAAGTGTAATTCTCGTAACAGTTGCGTTTACTGAATTGTAGTTAGCATTTTTCGGCTTCGATTGTCTTTAAAATTTGGAAGCTAACTCTACTACACGGAAAAAAGAGATGTGCAGAGGTGGATCAGCTGATTATGAATGACTTCAATACCATGGCTCCACCAACAGACATCGTTTTCTCGCACGTGGAAAGTGAACTCCGGTGTGCCCGACTTGTTATAGCTTGACGGTGCGCCAAATGAATCAGATGTGTTCGAAGGCCGTTTCCGAAATCTATCATAGTTTACGTATATCATCATCCCCGAGATGAGATGCTGGGCTTGAGGAAGTTGCGAGTGCAGCAAACCTTGCCGCCTGGTATAAGTTTGCCACAGACCCGGCTCATTATTTCCGTTACTCTGCGTGTGGTGGATATTCAATCGGAGCCCGTGCGTGGAAATTACTACCTTGCTGCATGAGGCAGCAGAGGATGTGTTACCTTGCTACTTGTGAACGGTGGTATCTTGCCTCACGTACGTCATCGTTATTACCTTGCTATCTGTACATGTTTGGGAATACCTTACTTGATGTAGCTAATGAGTATTACCTTGGTAAATGTAGATGATGGCCATCACCCTACTACCCGTACGTTGTACTTATTACATCGCGTCAATGCGTGCTACTTTAGCTCCCAGCACGTGCGTGGCGGCGGCGGCCATCACCTCACCACACGTGTGGTGTTAGCCTCTCCCCTCAAAACAGCGCGTTGACGCTACACCGCCCGCAGCTCAGAATAGACCCTCGCTGGCGCCACGTGATCGCCCTTGCGTATACCTTCAGATCGGCCTCTCATGTGCTCCCGCTGTGCTGCTGGCGGCTCTTCCTTGCCCGAGGTCTTGTTGCTGCATCTTGCGTGTTTTTGCTTTGACGCTTCGACTCAGTGCTGCTTCGTGCTCTGTGCTTCGTGCTGTCTCTGCATTTAGTGTTGCCTTGCATTTTATGTTGTTGTTATGCGTTACTTGGACACTTTTCTTGCATTTAATTGCTGTCTTCGAAGAGGAAAGTGCATGGTACTGTTGGTACGTGTCGCTTTTTGATAAGCGCTTCTATTAATGTTTCCCATGCTTTAACTATCTGCTGGAAGTGATGAACAGTGAGGTTCCTTGCCCTTCATCTCGCTTTCGATGTAAGCGGTTTGCAAGCGTATTTTAGGTGCTAACAACGGTTGGCCCATGTTTTGTGCTGTGCGTGGTCTTGCGTGCCCTGCCAGCTGATGTGGCGAAGTCTATTTATACGAACATGAATGTATTGTGTGCAGTGTATCCTGGCATTTCCCTGGCACTGATTTATTTTCGGATTTCCTGTTCACTAAGTCTGCTGCCGAACAACCACGTTGGACATTAAACCCGATTTCGTAGCACAATTGCGCCTTATAACTTTGTGACTCCTAACGCTGGTCGGTGCTGAGAATGAAGAAATCTCTCAAATTACTCATTTCAGCTGGACCGAGAAAGACGTAGGTACTGTCATTTCTCAGGCAGAACCATAAACATTTCCAATTCACATACTTTAGGTTGGTGATACAATGTAGCAACAGGCTTGAAATAGTTCGTCCGCTAAATTTGTCGCTAGCACTTTTTTGACTCGCGATTTGTTGAGCTGGGGCCTTACTGTTTGGTTTTTGAGTGTTTCACTTTTGATGTACATAACATTTCGTTAGGTCATTTGTATGTCCATTCAATGGCGAGTTCAATTTGCGTTTCAGTTTTCAAACAAGAGGGAACTTTCAAGGGAAAATTCCTCTTCACAGTAAATGAATTGGAATGTTGATCAAAGCATGTGTTGGAAAACTGCACCAAAAATTTGACAATTTTTTAACACAATTTGTTATACTGTAATAATTTTTGACGGACTAGTTCAACTAGTGTCACAAACTATTTGTTTATTATAGTTGCTAAGATTCTATATTATTTAAATATTCTCATTTACTTAAATTTTTATTATTATTTTGTTGCTAATTAGTTCTTTGTTATTTTTATTCCTCTCAGGGGACATAGGGTAGGATAGGTTCGTGTACCATGCGCTATGGGGACTAGTGTTCCCAAGGGAACGCTGTTAGGTTCCCTCTACTATAGATGGTCTTCGGGACTTTATCTTTCGTGTCCACTTTGCATGCTTCAATTTTCACACCTTCTTTTCAATCTCTTAAATTGTCTTTTCCTCTTCATCCTCAACTTGCTGTTTCTATGTTTAGGTGATCCTGTTTGAAAACGCAGTATTGTGCATAGATTCCCATTCTCTTTAAGCTATACTAAATGGTCCTTCTTCCGAGGCGTCATAGTCCAAGTCACTGAAGCGCTGTAATCTATACTACTGCTGCTAATTTTATTTTGGTTTTATATTATGTTGAAGTTTATCATTTCTTTTGCAGTATTTCTAATAATATTGCTTGTCACTCCTTTGCGTCGTTCTCAATGTTAAACCCATGACGAATCACCTTAAAAATCCACCCTGTTCCTTTTAAGCTTCAAAAATGCAATGTTTTCCTTGAGTCGATGGCTACAGTTTCGAAACGAAGCTTCGATTCCGATCTTTGAGATGACTTTCCCTTGAAATTTCCAAGTATGAGGTGTATTCAATAAATGTTCGACTCATATTTTTGGTGTGCAAGCGAATAAAGCTGTAAAGGCGTGATACGCTGTACAAAATGCGTCTCGGCGCTCTTTTTATGAATTTTTTTCGAGCTAATTCAAATCCTAGGGCAACTCATTGTTTTTTTTCCAATGCCTCATAATTAAAAAGGACCCAGTGACAGTTAACCTCTTGGAACCGTTACTCATTGATACACCTGTGTTGAGTGGATTTATCCGGGTTAAAAGTTCCTCCCCAAGGCAAGCAGGTGGTCTTCTCTTGAGGGTCAGTCCGGCTGACATGGCTGTAAACGCAGGACATCGGCATGGAGCAGACGAGCGGGCTACTCCTCTGTCAGCCTGCTGCTGTTCGTCTGTCCCTCGTTATGGAATAGAAGGTTTGAGCAATCGCTTTTGTGCGCTGTACCCGTGTACAGGGTCATGGTGAAGTACTTCTAGTTAAGCCCTTTCACCAGCTCCGTGTCACGCTGAAACGGAGTTTGGGACCGTGCGGCAGTNTGGTGAAGTACTTCTAGTTAAGCCCTTTCACCAGCTTCGTGTCACGCTGAAACGGAGTTAGGGACCGTGCGGCAGTGCAGGGTGTGGCAGGGGTGTGGCCCCAGAGACGCGCCCTCGTGCCCTCCAACTCTCTTCTGTCCACCATGTTCCTGGCGGGTCAGTTCTTGCGGGTCCCCTCTGCCTCGTACTCGGGTGCTCACAGCCTTCTTGTGGCCAGTCTGAATAGGAGCCTAAATAACAGGTGAATGCTAAGACTAAATGTGAGACACTTGTGGCCAGTCTGAATAGAAGCCTAAATAACAGGTGAATGCTAAGACTAAATGTGAGACATCAGAAACATGATGGCTTGCTAAATTAGCATTGAAGTTAGAAGAAAAAATCATGCACAATAATGGGATTAGAAAGCAGAATGTAGGTGAAGATAGAAGGTGATGAAGAATAAGGACTGGTTTATAAAGACAAACGAGCAGGTGCATAGAAAGCGGGATTTTCTAATTGATTTTATTTCTGTAATTTTTCATTTGCTAGTATTTGATTCGGATGCCACACAAACTGAGACTGAGACTAAACTAATGTGCGGTAGCTTCTGGGCACGATATGGACGGTGGACACAGTGAATTGTTGTTTGCGCATTTGATTCATCTTTTCTAAGAGTTAAAGTCTTTCTTAAGTCAGGAGGCATCATATTTTATTTCACGCGAAAAACCTCCTTCAGTTCATTTTTGTTTCTAACGAGACTTGTTCGATGTGGGGCAACTATTAGCGTCATAGTATTGTGTACATCATTGGGTTAGGTTATGTTGGCGTGCTAGCATGCGTTGGACATCAAAGTTACAAGGTTACGGTCCTTTTGCTACCGCAAAGTCCCTTGACGGCCCCTGAAACTAATGCTATATCACGTGAGAAATGGTTAAATTTAAGCTTTACTGAAATCCCGCTTAAGGTCTCACAATTTCACGTCATATTGAACACCTTGACTATCTTAATATAAGCTAGTTGAATGTTTCATTAGACTAGTTTTAGGTTATAGTATTCCAGTGCACAATGGTGGGGCTGAGCGCTCTAGTATAAGGTCACACAAAGCCCCAACAAAGGGTACCGAGAGAAGGAGGCACGCGCATCAAGCCAAGGTTACCCCGCTGCTCTCCTGTGATCGTTCCTAGTCCACTTTCAGTGACTTTCGAACTTTTGCACTGCTGTCGACCCTTCAGTTCGCACATCGAAAGTACTCTCAGCAGTGATATTCTTCTACATTAGTGAGGTTTCGTCGAAGTTGGCGTTTTGAAATCATTCGGGCGCCTGACTTTCGATTCATTATTCATCAAATTTTTGGCGGATTAATTTGTTGGTTGTTAATAATTTAGCGATTTAATTCACTTTAAATGAGAAAGACAACGTAAATTTGGTTCTCGAAGCTTTCGAGAAACATAGTTCTAGAATAATGTTCAAAAGCGATGTATTTCAACATTGTTTCCTAACCTCATGAGAGCCAATAGTAATCTGTCGTCCTACTTATTATTTTTTCCCAGAGATGCATTTTTATAACATTTCACGACCTGATTTCCCTTTAAGTGACCTGGAAACAAAACCTTGATCACTTCCCCTCACGTCTCTCAGGAGCGACGCGGTCAGTTTCCTGGCTCCGCCGCGACTGACTGCCTTGTATGGTGCCCTGTGTGCTGTGCAGTTTTGTACCGGCTCGTGCATTCATGTTGCCCACATCACATTCCTGTGTAACTAAAGCCACACTTTGGACATACTTTTTTAAGGACTTAGATCTCTAGCTCGTGCGGTTCTTGTTGGCGTCCGATAGCTGAAATCGTGCAAGTTCCCGAGTTTCAAGGGTGTTTCGCTCACTCCCCGATTCCAACTTCAGCCCGCACAACAAGAAGCGACGAGTGGGTGTGTCCTGGTCGCCCCGGACAAAGATAACCACAAATCACTGCACAGTCACCGAGGGTCATCTCACTTCGTCCTTACGTGCTCAGAGCAAAAATCCAGGGACTGTTCCTCCCGTCTTGGTGGCTGCAGGAGCTTTGTTCATTTGAAAAATTACCTCATAGAACTTCAAGTGATGGGTTTGTTATGGGCGGTTGGACGATCACGGTTACAGTTGAAGTATTTTTTTTGCACAAGAACAATATTGATGTGAAAACTAGAGTGGCATTGTTGAGCGTTACAACCCAGCCACAGTATCACGTCTCCTTAACCACTACTGCTAGTACGAAATGATCAACGAGAATGTATATTTTTTTGGACGGAATCTTTGGCTGCCTTTAAGGCTCTCAATCGGACAGATGCTTAATTTTGCTACCGTAACCATTATTAACCATTTTGTACGACGAATGAAGGTTCATAAATAATTCATATTTTGATTCAGAAAGATTCTACCAATGGATGACCGCATCAGTAAACCGTGATACCGATGTTTTTATTTTAGTTGTGATGCAAGAGTTTTGTACGTAGAACAGCTAACGAGTAAGGTAGTGTGGCATGGAGGGAGAACCGCAGTCCTAGGTAGAGCTGGTTCTAAAATTTAAGTCTCAACAGAGTTACACTAATACTTCGTTCGGATTCCTGTAAATTCATACGATACGTGGGGATTTGAAATGATTACAGCTTCTATTATAATTTCTCTTCTTGCAGTTTTTCTCCAGAATGTCAAGAGATGTACTTTTTTCAGGCATGTCTGGGCATGTAATAGATTTATCTTTCCTTCATGCGCACAGGCTTAGCATAGTCATCTGGCCGCTCATTCGGAAATGATAATCAGCATTATTTTTAATAGGCACATTGTACTCCGTGAATTATTAACTCTGGCAGACATGGTGATACTCTGTTGTGTTCTCCTTTACTGCATGATCCGGTCCGTTGTAATTCTATAGGACACAGTAAAAATACCCACACTGAGTAATGGCTCCTTGACGTGTTCTCGCATTGTTGGGCTCTGTAAAGGCCCTTCTTAGTAATGGTTGTCATTGTGGCGGTGTGCTGCTGCCATGTTAAATTCTCAACCGTTTTATTACGTCTAGTTTATTACTAATTTCCGTTTTGTGAAGAACTCCTCTCTAAAAGTTCGAGGTTAGCTATGTTGGTGTTCGAAGTTGGATAATAATTTCTGTGCTGGGCATGTTCATCTGATGCAAGCATAGATATCTTGTTATTTTAATTTACTCGGGCCTTAACGAGTAATAGATAATTTTACGGTGTTGTGATGTTGCTCTTCTATTGCATACGTGAAAGGAGATAAATTTACTAGGAGGGTTTTTTCGAGTAGGCAGTCCTTTTATCGTGTCTTGAAACGTGTAGCCCTGGATTGATGTACTGTAATGTTACGCTTGGTGTTGTATACACAGCGCTGCCACATCTCGCACTCGGCCGTGTTTAACAACATTATTGAGCTCCCGGAAAAGTGTCATCTCGGTTCCTCAGGACATTCCTGCGACTCCTTGTTAGCAAAACAACTCGCGACGTCGTGCCTAAGGCGTGCGAAGAAGCACGTCAAACATTATACCGGTGGAGGGATTTTGATGGTTTCGCTGTTGCTGGGCCTCCTTATTTGTTTACTGGGTAATTAGACCAGCCAGTTATCTGGCTCGAGGCAGCATAGGTAAGCCTTCTTTCTACTCTGCAGGGAGTTCATGAAGATTGTAATAATTTAGATGCTGTATAGAATGGACAAACTCGTTGGCAATTCTAGGAATATACTGGCGAAGAGTGGACTCGTATAGTTTTATTATCAAGTGTCAAAATCTACCTTTGATGCCCTAAAATAGATTCGATTTCGACCTACGAAGATCTGGATTCTTTGAGTGGAGCTAGAAGTGGCACGTCCGACGTTTCCCCGAGCTAGTTTTAACACTTGAAATTTAACCAAATATTATTCCATTCAACGATTAGGGAAAGTCAGCAGAAATTTTGTTCAGTTGTATTTGATTACGTATGAACTAATTTGATACGGGTCTGCCAAGTAAAAGTAATTTTATTTCAACTTTATTTTGAAATTTCTGTGACACCTCCACTATCGATTCATGCGCTCGATCACAGCTACTGCGCAAGCATACATCGCCGGCCGATGTCTCCATAACGCTGCTCGGCGCGAGCTGTTATCGGTGTGCGCTGGCATCGATGTGTCGCTTCTTGCGCCCGCCGTTGGGGGCCGAGCTTTGGTTGTCGTGGGAAATTGACGCCTATCTACTTCTTGATTGTTGGCCATCTCTTGCTCATAAGTCATGCTGGTTGTTCTTGAGTTTTATTCATTGTTTCGCTGGTAATATTTTCACAGTGGGGAAATATTCCAAAACCATAATTATTTTCAATTTAATGTATGTACTTCCATCAAAGTAAAAAATTACTGTTTATGCTATAATTGTATTCAGATACGGAATGGCATATGCATTGAACACAGAGAAAATATGAGTATAAATATAGGGAAATTTATCTTTCAATATTTTTCAGTGAAGAATTACTACGTGAATGTTGGATTAGAATTTTGATAATTCTTTTTATTTTCAAAATTAGAGCATGTTCCATATTGTTGCTAAAACTGTTACAGAAAATAGGTTGATTTTTTACCGTATTTGTTTTATTTTCCTTTCCTATTCATTTTAAACTTATAATCTGATATTGTCCTATTGTAGATGTAAATTCTGTCAACTACGAGACCGCGAATGTTTGGTTCGATTTGACCTCTGATATTATAACATCATTAGTCAAAATGCAGATTGCTTTCGTATGTTATTCACGAAATGGTCAATTCGTGTAAGAAAATTTATTTCGATTATAGCCTACGTGTTACCCTGTAAGAACTGAACTATGGAATTTATGTTTCTGCATGCGTATTAGTAATATGGCATTAACCTTAGTTTTTAGAGACTTCTTAGCTGGCTTCGAACGCTCGAATCCTTGAATTTGAGATAAAAGTAGCGTTTAGTTATAATTTTTTTACTGCAGATAACTTGAAAAAATATGTTCGTAGGTAACTCATGCTGAGTAAAAACGAGTTTGTACGTGACGGAAAAAAATGATACTTGTACAGTTTATTATTGTGCAGTGCATCGAATCTTACGAGGATGTGAAACAGCGTGTATAACGTTACTTAAAAATTCAGAACTCATAAAGATTGCGAGAGTGATTGTTTTATTGTCTCACTTCTCTAGGAAGAATATTACCAGAATGTTTTCCGCCCTTTAAACTTTCCGCCCGCGATATTTTCCGCCGATGTTTGGTCGCTGCTGCATCCACAGCTCTGCGTGTTTAACGAACAATATATCCATCAATTACTGAAGTAAATTTGTTTTCTAGTGCGAGGCATTGATCCCAAGTGTCTTCCGTATCACTGCACTGCATTCGATTAAGCTCTTACGTCGCTGCGTTTTCTCAAATCTTGTTTAACTCGGCTGCATTTGGCACCATTACATGTGATCTCTACACTCCTCTCGGTAATAATTGTGAATGATTCCGAATTTTCGGTTGTGAAACTTCTGTTTCATCAAGTTTGTTCTCTCATGGGCTGCTCGACTCTCTGTTGCTAAAGCTTGTCAGATCCTCGGGTTTCTTTAATATTCTTGATTTTATATTTATTGTCGATAAATTTATTCACGGTTTCTTTTTAAGCAATATTATGGGGACATCCAATAAAATGCAGGATGCATGCGTGGCTTCTGCTGGGAGGAAAGTAATGCAACGAATTAGACGGAGAAAAGTTCATTAGCACAGACGGTGAGTGTTAAAAATCACGAACACCAGGAGTTGAGCCCGGTCTACACTCTCCTTCAATCACGAACACGCCAAAACGCAAACATAAATACTGACTCTTCTGAGTCGTGCCCAGACTGTGGATGAAGTTGTACGAGTGCAGAATGTAATAATTTGAAATAATTTGAGACAATCAATGCAAGCAAACTGCACTGCTCCTCGAATATGTGTATAGAGGTGATGGATAATAGTATTTTAATTTTATATCTTGGCAGTTGTTAGTCATGTAGGTGGTATTTTTATGTAAGTAATGAAATTTTTACTCATGTTTGAAAAATCTGAAGCCGTTGATTTTTTTCTATCAATGCCATTCCTATAGGTTGTCAACTACCATTTATGCAGCTGCCAGCTACCGCGGCTACTAGTAATACTAAATTAATTAATCCTTAATTTAAATAGGCTTAAAGACAACATCAAGCTATAATCAAATGAATAAACTACTAAAATAATCGTTTCCTATCAGATCAACAATTCATTTGCACAATATATACACAAACAAGCGGGTGTTCGCTGTTTCTACAAAATTTTTTTTTCGAGTTTTTCAACCGAATGGAAAACACACACACCGAAATCTGCCAGCACGCGCAGTGTTATGTTCGCGGAGAGTTGACGAACACGTAATTCACTCCAAAGATTGATTGTTTGGACGGAGCTTTAGTGAGCAATATTTATCTAACATCAATTTCTGTATGCGTTGCCGTGTCTAATGAGGGTAGTAGGAACGAACCTGTCGTGTTTATCAAACATTGAGGCAAACTAGATGTAGTCTGGTAATCGTTATGAGGTTTAGATCGTGGTAGATGTGCATTAATACATCGATAGTTTGCGCAGATGGCTTGCCTTGTTCACCTCACATACCGTGTAACGTTGACGTGATTTACGTTTTTCCTAGCAAGTGCTTTATTACTGCATTTCAGTAGCTGTTTACGATTAACAAACCCCTCAAATGGGCAAAACCCCTCAAATGGGCAAAAGAGTTTGGTTATTTAAGTCTGCCTATCGTGTGTTACGGGGAACGGAGACTGGTTTCTCCAGGAGGGCACTGTTAGGTTACCTCAGCTTTTGATTGGCCTTCGGGACTTCTATCTTTCGTGCCTAGTTTGTTTCTTTCAATACTCACACCTTCATCGCTATCTCTTCTTTATCGTTTCTTCATCTTGATTTTCAATATTCTGTTTCTATGCGCAAGGGATTCTATGTGGGGACACGGCGTGTGTTTAGATGATACCCCATTCTATGTAGTTTATACTAAATGGTTCCTTCTCTTCGCTCTTTGGATCACAATGAATGTGGATAGAGAGCTTTAAACTAAGAATCTAGTCTAAAATAATAAGTTAACCGAACGGTACTTCTTTAAAAAGTGCTCCATAAGATATTAAACTTTGCTGTCACGCCCAAAATTCGAAGTGCTTGAATTGACACTTGTGTTGAGTACAATGGACCCGTTAGGGCGTGCCGTTTTATAAGCATGCTCCCGTTCGGCCGTGTTACAGCCTTAAATGCCCTCCCAACTTATGATGGGCCTCATATCAGAGCCATCACCACCGGATATTGCTACGACGCGCATTTCGTGTTCTGTAGCTGAGGGAACAGTCTGTGCCTAATATGCGCGAACATTTTACGGCCGAGGCTCTCATTACATGGAGTGTTGAGACCGGGAATCTCTGTATGTGTCGGAGTGGGAAGATATTGTCTATTTCGTTCCGTTTAGGTTACAACCTCCGGGCACGGTACTAACTCCTGACGCATCGCAGCGGCTACTGATCAAATGCTCTGTATGAGCAGTTCTCGGATTTGGGATATTTTCTTTCTGTGAGATCTTTCCCTCAAAAGTGTGCAAATTTTATGTTGAATTCACCTTTCCACACCTTTCCTTTTTATGGTTCAGAGGCATGATTGCGAAGATGAAAATGGTTTTCCCGTTCAATAATTCTATCAATTTTGGAGTGCTTTTTAGGATGTTCATTTTCATGTTTTTATTGTTTTGTCAGATTTTTTTTAGATGGTTAATTTAATTTTTGAAATAAAATGGCTAGGTTAGATATTTAACGCGTGCTTTTTTTGCCGAGCCTTTGATGTAGAGCAGCGCTATTGCCGGGTCCAATCCATTCAGTCCATGAACCATCATTCGTGGAATAGTTTCGTTGAGTGCCATGTTTTTCGAATTTCTCCATTTATACAAGTTGGTTTGAACAGTGTCTTAAGAGTATTGTCCGACGTGCTGGGGCGTGCTAGGTCCGTTGTGTTGACGGGACGAAAGGAAATGGTGAATTTGGAATTGCTGAGCCGAGCTAAAAGTAGAAGCTGAATTATATTTTCTTTCCCTTTGCTTTTAGCGAACACTGAGTTTGGGAATTATTGAGTGAATTGCTTCTTATTCTGATGTGAACACCTGTTTGAAAAATTTCTTAGTTTTTAGGATTTTTTTTGTCTCGGTATTTGCATCTATGAAAGCAATGACACGTAAGAATAACTTTTGTAGCTACTTTTTTTCAAGTTATTCCTGCTCTCGTTGCTGAAGACTTCACCTCTTGTATTTTTGGCTCCCTCTGATTTATTCATGATTTTAGACATCTTCACAGAATAAACGCTTTATCAACACGGGTGTATTTTCGAATAATTGATGATAATCTGTAGTATACAAATACGCATCATGTGCACACATTTTGAACTGATTTTTTTTGGATCGCTGGATTCCAATGCTATTAGCCGACTATGTGTACATGTACTTGCGGTGTTACTTCATTCTTAAGTGTGTAGTTTTTAAAGAAAAAGAAGGAAGGTTCATATTAAAGGAAAACCTTTTTGGATTGTGGCTGGACTCCGGCATTTCTCACCTGCTCAAGGAGTGCATGCTAGAAAAAAAGTGCGACTTGTGATGCGGCAGGGGTAAACCAGCGAGAGCATGCACACTTACATCTGTGTTAAGGTCCTAACCTCTGCGGGAACGAAATTCAACTGTGTCTGCTTCTTCTCGGGATAGAGGGAAAAGCTATCGCAGAAATCATAACGGTTGTTGTTGGTTTGATGGTCTCTGACATGGTATTATCTTGAATTCCCTTCCCTTGTCTTTTGTTTTTGAATGACAACATTTGAACACTGTTCCAAACACCCCCGTAGATTTTTTAACGAAGTTCTTGAAAATTATGCATTTTGTTGCATTGAATTACCTTTAGCCCTTGATAGCCTGAATGATCCTAACTGGTATAAGTTGTGCCATACGATATCTGGGGGGCTAATGCTCCAACTCTGGAACACAAGTCATTCTTAACTCGGTAATATTGTGCATCAGTTACTAAAATTACCGTTTCAGAAATAGCCGTCAATCTAAATTGGTAATCGTTTGTTGTACTTCATAGGATTTAATGATATGCCACTTAAATTGTGAACTTGTAAATTTGATTAGTGCTTATCTGATGGTTGATTTGGTTGACTGATTTTGAGACGAGTGGAGCTGTAGCAATTTTGTCCGCGTGCAATACTAAATGGCTTATTTGCTATGCAGCTGCCCAGTTGATATCATGGGTAGCCTTGTCATCTAGTCGCAAGTGTGATTGGGCCCATTGCATTAAATAGTAACCAATTAAATTATCAGCAATGTCGAGGTTCTACGTGCATGTCGCCAAAAATCTTTGGCTTTTGTCTGCAGTGATTCTACGACTTGCTTATGAATTGTAAAGGTTGAAATTATGAGCTATACCGAGGTTATGTTTGAATGTCTCTGAAAGAAACTTCTTTTGTGTCTGGATTGATTGGTCGAATTAGCCAATTTAAATTTTAGATCATGGATTAGCCATCTCTTCGAATTTAGTTGAATGACAGACGTTCACGAATCAGGTACTTCCACGACTCACGCTGATTGAAGTCCATCAAATTATGAGTAATATTAGGGCTTTGTTTGCATTTCTGCAGGTTGAATAAGTTTGCTATACAGCCGCAGCTCTGATAACGATTGCGTGAAAAAGTTAGCATGAGGTATACATTATATGTAGGTGCAGGCATTGCAACTGAGGGCTAGTTTAGCGCTCGCTTGCTCGAGGAGCAGGGCTGTCGAAGCACTGACAGTTCTGTGTAACCTCTAATTTGGGGGTCGATAAACCAATGGTGCCTAAACTCAACTCCACTCACACTTCTCTCTTAGCCTATGTTCCCTTCTGGGCACTTAGCCTTCCAGCGCTCTATTAAGAAAATTGTGTCAAGCACCACCTGCAAATTTTATGCATGTGTGTACATGTAGGGAATGGCTACGCTCCATGATCTTGATGGGGAAAAGACGTTGAAAGTTGAGCTTTTTAATAGATTTTTATGCACGGTTATTCACACATCGAGCTCAATTTTTATTTTCACTTCACCTTCTTATATTCTAGTCTTTATATAAAGGTCTTCGCAGTGAGATCTACGCGTAAACTTAGGGACAAAAGTACAGATGTGACATGACCTGCGCCCCATGCTCAACTTTACAGGTTGTTGAATATGACCTGGGGATTTTAAATCTTTTCTTTCTTTGAAAGGACTTGAAGGCTTGGTGATGAAATCTTACCAGAAAATTTTCAGCGGAAACACTCAAGGTACAAGCAAATATTTTCTGTTTTTGAAGATGAAGAGAAAATGTTACTGACCAGCGGTGCTGATTGAAGACGTTGCTCATTGAAGCCCTTATGGGCAACGAAGGGGCTAGAGCGGTGTCTTTCGTCTTTCTCTACTTTAACATTTCGAATCGATTTTAATAGTTTGATCATATCTTGACACGATTGTCTGACTTGTAGAATTTTCAAAAGTAGAAATATTGCTGTGATTATCATTGTTCAATTAGACTAATACATTAGTAGTACAGATGTCACGCGATGTATAGGTCTTTTTCCAATGTGCGACGAAAGGAAACTGTCGGTACGCGGCGGACGCCACTGTAATGCTGAACTCCTAAATTACTAGAGCTCACTGACGGGCTTTGCAGGCCATAATTTAGTTGTCGCTCATTTGTCCCGTAGTGTACCAAGTCGATATAGACTGTCGTCTCCAAACCTAATTACAAAACTTGTGTCCTGAGCACGTTTACTTTTTAAGTCGATTGGAGGGCTTGAACATGAGACACTTTGGTCTGCCTTTGATTTTCTTATGTGACTGGTTTATTCAGAAGCTTTCATTTGTGGCCAATTGTGTGACTGATGTATTCACAGTATTTATAAAGCTTTTTTTGTCAACGAAAACCTTTTGCATAACTACCACCATGCGGCATTTTTAACTTTAAATTGAAGAAATATAATAGAAAGGAGCGAAATTTCAGAATTCATTGTTTGAAATGTCAAAATTTACATTTCGGGCCCCATTATTGAATCCATTCTTATGAGCCCACATGTGAACACTTCTGATGAAGGCGTCAGCGGAGTATTTAACTTTTTTGTGGCGCATTATCAGATTCGGGTCATTAAGTAATTATTTTTCCACAAATTGATGAATATATTAACGGAGGCATTAATTGTTGTTCTCATGCATTGAATAATTATTGACGCATTGTTAAATCTAGTTACGAGGAATCCATTCGTCCACCGAAAGCTGAATCTGGATGTCTGCTTTGACAAGATTCTTTCTCATAGATCCATCGTCGTTCTCCAGTCTTCAAATTTCCTTATTACTCGAAAGCGCCCAACATGGTCAGAAAATTATACAACCATCTAACGTGAAAAATATTTTCAAATCTGTTTTACCGTCAGTCTTGTTAATTTTATTCACAATTGCTAACGACGATTGTGAGGATAGTTTTATGTATGTAGTTTTATGTACGTTTACCTGTACTATTGAGGATAGCATTACATTGAAAAAGATGAAATGATTTTTTAGACAGTTAAATTACTAGCAGCTCATTTTTTAAAATCGCTATCGAGTATGAGAACACCACACTTGTGTACATGAATGTGGACTACTGAATGCGACGGGTGTGGTAGTCAAAAGCCCGTGAGAAGTCTCACCGCGATGCTCGGCCACTCACACGTAAAGGTTTGTCGACGTCGTACTTTGAAAATGATAACTGATGTAAGCTAGTACGCGTCGCCGCCGTCATGTTCCTAATTACGGGGTAACTTTCTCTGCAATCGCAGTCTATGTACTATCTCGGTCTGCAATCACACTATCTCGATCATGTAAGACCGGAAATGTCTTCTGGCGACTTATGGACTGGCGGACTTTAGCAAGTCCTGAACGTATCTGGAACGTATTCGTTTATCTTGGTTAAAATAGAAGTACACGAAATATTTTTTCAAATACCCCTGGCTCGGTGAAATACAACCCAGTCTATGTATTTTTCGGCTATTCAAGGCCTTTAGTGTGTGGCGCTGTCTGAATATTACGTTATGCTTCTATAAATGCTCTCGGTTTTCTCTAACCCTGTCATTCGACAATAAGGTGCATTTTCTGTAAACATTCTTATTTTAGTGCCGAGATCTCTCCAGAAGATGTTTTTTTCATATGTATTTACATATGTTTTACTTTTGTTTAGGCAAAATGGCACCAGGTTCCTAAGAGATTTGCCAATATGTATATTTTTTATTGCGGCTGTGAGCATTCAGCTCAATTGAGCATCACAGTGAAGCATTCATAGCATGAACACTAAATATCGTCTTGCCGAGAGGGACTGAGTGGAATCTTTGCTCTTCAGCTAAAGAGAGAAAAAGTTGCCGTTTCAATAAGTGATGCTGGAGAATTCAAAGTAAACCCCTAGTAATATGCAACCTGGGAAATCATCATACTCCAAAGACTACGTACAACATGTAAATTTATCTGAAGAAAGTTTATTCGATATTGATGTAAATTGTTTATCTCAATTCCAAAGTTTGATTCCTGAATTTTTGATACTGTTATATATATGATATTCCGAGATAAAATCGGAGACTGCAGACATTTTCCTTAAAATTGATGCAATTAGTCGTGTTATGTAGAAGCATATCCCAATTTTCTCATAGTTGTAGTTGAGAAAGTAGTTCGTATTTTGTATCTAACACAAATTGGCAAAGTTGAGACACCACTTGAGAGAGAGAGAGAGCACCCCTGGATTCAATGAGCTACCGTGGCGGTGATGAATTGTCTTTCGCACCCGGACTCCCTCATTTGCGAGCTCTGGGTAATCAATTGAGTGAAGCGAGGTGCGTGCGGTGCAATCGTGTCAAGTGCCTCTGGATGGAGGCCTAGGAGTATGTGGGCAGTCCGCAAGATTGGTGGTGTGGTTTAAACGCGGCGCCATCGCTCATCGCTGCCAAGGTCTCATTTCTTGACCATTGCCACAATCAATCACTCGCTAGCTCGGGCCTTAGATTGATTTCATTTCCGTGGGTGGGCATTTAAGTCACGCGCGAGAATTTTTTTCCCGGTGTCTTATGCTTTTTGGTGGGCGTTGTGCTGGAGCAGTTTTCCAGTCGTCCGTTCTGTTCATCAGTTATTTAGTTATGAAACTTGATTATTTTTATCGGTAAGGAATTTATTACTTGCACTTAATGGCGACTATTGTTATACGAAAAAAATGCAAAATAATGTAGAAACTATTTGTGAACGTTTTGTAAAATATCGAAAATCATACCTTTCTATGACATTCTCTTCTTTTGATTGTAAAATTTCATTGTACTTAATGTTAAATTACAAAAAGCTCAATATTATCGAACGTGATTCAAGTATTTTGTTGTGTACTTGATTTTATTAGCATGAGACAAATCACGCGTCCAATTCGCAGAGACGAGGACGTATTGTAGTTTAGTTTGTTTGAGAGTCACCGTGAGTGAGCGTGCCGTGCCGTATGTGGCATTAGGCTTGGTATGTTTTTTGAGCTGAACGCCCTTGGAATAATATATAGGTAGTTTCAGTGTTACTTGGGTGCTGTTGATACCGATTGAAAATTTATCATTCCTCAGTACATTTGTATCTTTTCATGACTACCGTAATACTCGCGTCTGAAGTGGAAATGAGTGCATTTTTGAGACTTCTCGCCTAAACTTTCGTGGCGATCGACTCGCTCATCCCGTCGATTGCTGTTATTTTAGCCGTGCCGTCCCGCTGTAAAAATGTCCTTTGGTCTTCAGGTGCCGTTCGGTCCATACATCTTCTGATGATGACACGCTTTGGCGCGAGCAACCGGCTCTAGGCCTATATTATTTACAAAGAAGCTCATCTCTTCTCGGGTTTATTGTTCATTCTGAGCCCTTGATTTGAAGGTTTTGTCAGGTTTGAATCGTTATTGACGACACCAAGGAATTCTCAGCTGTTGATTTAAAGATGACAATTTGTCTTTCTAGTATTGAGCGTCCAGGCAGTCGACCGTACCCTGGAACTGTCAGATGCGTCAGAATTTTGGGCATTGGTATTTACTGTAAATTAATTTCTTTGGGCTGACGTGTTCTAGTTGGTGCAGTCACTCGCTCGAAGTATGTAGTGCATTGTTATTGTTTTTACGCGCAGATTCCTTCGAAATCCTTTAACTTTCCCTTAAAACTTTGAGTACTTACCGACTGCGCAAATAATGATATTCAACACACATAGGTTACTGCATCTGTATGGACAAAATAACTTACGTATGTTCGCTGCCGTCACAAAAATTTCTACCCTTCATCTTTAGAGATGTTTTAAGTTCCAGAAATGTCTTCAACCCTGGCTTTGTTCCCGGCATAAATTTCGAGTATCAGCTGAGAATTTAGGATACATGTTCAATATCGTTACGGTCGATTTTCGGTAGCATGTACGCCAGAAGTTTAAAATTACAATTTTGTGCATAGTTGCATCTCTATTCTGCCGTTACTGCTCCACAAAACGTGTCGTTTCATCTGTGCTCTTTTCGTCTTTTTTTGGGTGTACCAGCGTCCTATAGAGACTTCCAGCGCACAAAGGCCTCTTATTCCATGCCTTCAGGTATGGTTAAATCTTAAAGACTTCATTTCTTCAAGAATTGTCGAAATGTTAGGATTCTTTATTGCAATTTTTAATAATTTGTGTGCTAACATAACCTTCGTGTTGAGCAATATTATACAGCATGCCATTTTTACCTCGGGAATGTTAGTAACATCTTGCAATTTCTTCTGCTGGATGGTAGCATTTATTTTGTTGAAAAGGTTATGAAACAAGTAAAGGTACATTAAAAAAATAGCTCTCCCCTTGTAGAAACAAATTCTAGCTCTGAAACTTGAATACGTCGCGCAGGTTATCAAAATTTGACGAGTACCATAGCTCAAAAGCTCGCGCTCTTCAGAGAGTCATTGGGTAACGCTAGTGTATGTTTTATCTGTGTAAACTACTTTTTTTACATCATTTCAAATGCCACCATCTTCCCTATGGGACTTCTGAACCTTGACAAAATTGCGCAGCTAGGACACTTGTGTGCCAGGCTGTTATTTTGAGTCGAAAAAAATTGACATTTTGTGAGATGCTGGTAAATATCCTAACAATGCAAGTGAACTGACGTCGTGTGCGTGGGACACCTTAATGTTCACGTAGTTTGTTCCATTTTCATTTGGCAGGAGTTGTGCTGTTTAATAGGTTTGTCCTACTATTCTCCATCTACCTAGCGTTTCAAGTGACCGACTCACTGTGCACTTCTTTGTTATTTTATTTTATAACGCGTACTGAAATATTTTGAAAACGTGAGGTTCTCAAATAATTGCGTAACTCGTATAAATTATATCCAAATGACGCCGATGAATGTTTCTTCTCAAGAGACTGAAGAAATGGAAAGTAACGTTCAAGTTAGCCACACTTAATTTCGGCTTAGTTTCTGTGACTAACTTAAATTATACCTGAAAATTAGAGAAGTGGAAAAGTCATAGCATGAGCTTTGTATAGGTGTTTTTAAGATATTCAGGCTCAAACTCAAATATGACATTAACTTGACCAATATTGGCCAGTCTAAAGCGCGGTGAAAATTTAAATTTATCAACATATTTATATATATATATATATACCCCGCTGTATAATCATAGCCCAGTATTGCTTGCTTGGTCTGTCAGTCTTCCTGTCACGGTCTTAAGGATTTAGATCAAGGAAAATTCCCGGGTCCGTATATCTAAACTAATAGCGAGACTGTCAGAGAAGGCAGTCCGTATCAGGGATACTGAAAATATTATTTCATGCCAGAGTTACCATAAATGAGAGAATATTTTGAGAGTTTAACATCATTTGTCCCGCCATTTTTGGCGGGGTGCATCCTCTATGCATCCTCTTACTTCTGAGAACGACTGTTCTCTATGTTTTTTGCAAGGGACTGTGGGGGACACGAGTAATTGCTCGCCTGAAGACATATCATTAGTGTTGGTCAAACCAAAATACTTATTAGTTCGACAAAGCGCAAGTTCTCAAAGTAAAATTGTGAAATAAAGTACGGAAGTTTGCAAGTAAATGGTTTCATATTCACTAAAATCATATATGGAAGCAAGTCACGAAAGTATCCAACCATCTCTGTGAAATAACTTCTCACGATAATTGTTGCATTTTTCCAGTCTCGTCTTATCTGAATAACTCGTAGAACATTCTACATGTTTCGAAAAGAAAAATTACCTTATTTGACATGGAATTAGAAGGTTAGTCACTGGTGAGCCGTCGTGTAACATGCATACTTTCACCTTCAGGACTTCACTAGAAAGTCAAAGAAGTCTCAGATTATCTACGAAAGAAGGGAATAGTTCAGCTCCATTCTCGATGAATATTACAGATTTCTACGAAGACTAATAAGCCATGCCTTACCTTTGTTGCAATTTTTCGCTTGTTTAAAAATTTTGGCTCAATTCTTAGCATACCGATACCTGCCCCACTAAAGATTGGTCTTGCGTTTCGTCGCCTTTTGATGAGGGAGAGATTGAGAAATAAGTTGTTTTTTTATTAAAGGCCCCACCTGAAGACATAAGTCCATAATGGCTCACAGAGGTTAAATCTGATCAAGAAGCCTCCGGGCCAGCAGTGAGGGGAAGAACCACCAGTAGAGAACAGCGATGGATTCAATGTTTCACACCCCGTCAAACTCCCATCCTGCGCAAAAACAACGCTGCAAGTCGTCGAAGCTTGTCCAAGAAACTCTTAGAGAAAGGACATGCATTTTGAAAACTGTAATTTGGTCTGATTAAACAAGATTGAATTGTTTGGTCAAAACTTTGCTCGCCATGGTTAGAAAAAACAGGAACAGTCCAAGAGAGAGGCATAACACCATCCGAACTGGGGAGCACGGAGGTAGCAGTGCAACGCTTGGGGGCTGTTCCACGCCAACTGGCACTCGTGCGCCTCATATCATGGATGGCAAGAAGAGTGGAGCCACGAACCATCAAATATTGGAGAAGGGTCTCATTCCAAGTGCGATGCGTTCATTCCAAAAATGAAAATGAACGTTTCAGCAAGACAATGACCCTAATCACTGGGTAAAATTGATATCCAAATGGTTTATGAAAAACTAAGTTAATGTTCTCCTGTGTTCAAGCCGATCTCCGGATATCAATAATTATTTTTGGGGGAATACTGAAGATGAAGGTTCATCAGAGGTTCATTGAGTCTTGAAGCACTGAAGAAACCATGCGTTGAATAATGTGCTCATATACTACCGCAATCTTGCGAAAATTTAATTTCATCGTATAAAAAACGTTTCCGAGCAGTAATGGCTGCCAATAAATGACTGCTTTGAAATATTAAACGTATGAAACTATTTTTGTTGAATTCATTTGTCCTGTACCTTTTATGTTTGGTGTGTGGGACCGTATACGTGTGAAAGGAGAAATTTTGTTGAATTTTTTCACTCGACATTACAGAATGCATATTGTGTGCGAGTTCTACGGATGTTGGCTAGCTAGATGTTCGATGATAAGTAAAATCTCACGCCTGCAATTATTTCTGCCGCCCATTATATATTACATAGCCTGCCGGGTGTAATAAAAAATAACAGGTAAAACAGCGGTACTTCATTCTTGCTCGTGTTTCATCACACACGTAGTTGTGGGTGACCCTTGAATTCCGTGGAAGTTAGTCCATGGTCATAACTGTATTTACAGTGGTGTGTGTGAAGTGCCCCTTGCTGCTCGATGTTATGGGTCGTGTGGGGCAGCCTCGCGTGCGGCGGGTCAATAGGCTAGTTAACGTTAAGATACTTCGTAGGCCTGGCGGCTCGATGACAGCTTTTCTCACCTGCGCTTCTCTTATAGACAAGCACGTAGAGTTTTACCCTCAATTTATTGTGTGCTGCTGTAATTACGGGCCCTGCGGCGGGTCGGTGTCGTGGCTAGCTGCTGTGGCGAAGTTTGCTTTTTTTGTACATTTATTGCAGTATCACTCTACACTCGTGTCTCTAGCCTATTATGGCACTGTCCTGCCATTTTAGGCTATTGGTGTTTGATTATTGCTGCTTACGTTCAGGCTAACTTTGTTGTCGATTATAAAGCAGAATGAATAACTAGTCTTTATTTTTGTCAACTTCGTTAGTATGTTTTGCTCTATGCAGCGCACGTTGGTTTGCTAGCTGATCACAAGGCACTGTATCTACCGCACCAATGTGGCCCGCGTCTTAGCCTTGCTTGACAATTCACGACACCCCTCAACTGCGATAGTGCTGTTATGACTAGGTTTAATTTTCTCGTGGGTTTGGTCTGTTCTCACAACCTCACTTATACAAAGACGCGCTCAAATTATTCAGGACTTACTAGTTATTATTCGCATCAGTTCTAGGCAGGTTGTCGACGTGAAATTGATACTCTTATCCTTAACTCTCTGAATATTGTCGGTTGTAATTCGCGGGAAATAGTTCGTGAAAACTGCGCTTACTTAATTTTTTGAAAAATTTGCATTATTACTGATTGTTCCTTAGGTGTTTTTGTACTTCTATTTCATAAGTGCTCATTATTTTTATCCTAAGGGTTAATAACCGGGACGATGTGTATGCACATGAGCGTTGGTCACAAGCACCTGTTTATTTATTGTGTTTTCAACAATTTGACTTGTGATTATAATAAAGCGCTTTACAATTTATGCATCGCGTCCTTTTATCTATTGAAGTCTTTCTAAATTCATGATACATTGCCAATGTTCAATCAGTCTCAAGGCATAGACGAGGAAAAGCGATTTAAGTATTCTTTTTGGTTTAACTTAATAACAACTGCTTATCCTGACCCTGCTCGGCTCAGATCAGGTCTTGCGTGGCGTTGGCGTAGACTATTGTTGCTCTTTCAATTGCACCGCGCTCACTTCAGTTCAAAAGGCTAGCAAGAGGCTAGAGGTCCGGGTTATTATTATATCTGAGAAATTTGTCTACAAGCTTTTTCTGCTTCTGGGGCTAAGCACTCTGCGCCGCTCATCACTTCATGTATCATATTGTGGTCCGAAGAGTGTGTCAACATGACTCGCTTAGTGTTTCAAAGACACGGCACCAGTATTTCCGAACAAAAGTATTTGAGAAAAACTGAAGCTTATCTAGCTCAAGGGAATGCTTCAGTTTGCTTACAAGACTCCTGTTACATTCCTTTCGCTTGTCCTCTGCGACGGCTGATGGCCTTTTCTTAGCTTGTATTAGTTTGGCTGATATTTTCATCCCTGATAAACGGCGCTCCCTTGACCTGGAGCTGGCTACGGGCCTCTTAGGCTTGCTGTGGTCGTCGTCGTGGCAACTAGAATCTCCTCCCCAAATTATCGGTCATTTTTCATGTATGACCGATTTGATAGAATTTGGCGCGTTACCATGCTGCTCGTATTGCAAACGTGACTAATGCAAGTTCTCCCTGAAGTTCTGCACCGTTTAGTGCAAGTGCGAACATACCGTTGCCGTCGTCTCTGAAGTTCCTGCTACGAGACCTAAACTATTTACATTCCGTAAGTTCCTGCTACGAGACCTAAACTATTTACATTCTTTAAGTTCCTGAGGGTTGAGTTCACCCGTTTTGTTCCTTTTAAAGAATGATGCGCGATGGAATCTACTGCGTCACGGAGTAAAGCTACAGGACGTAACCATGACGCGCGCTCAAGATCGAATAGTCAATTGCCGTAATTCGTGGCCGGATCTCCGATTTGCACCAGCCTTAAAATTAAACAAAAGATATTCGAGTGAGCGAATCGAATGGCGTGAAAACATTCAGTTTGAGTATTTTAAATCGGGAAAATTTCTGTCTGGTTTACTGCCCTTATTGATGCTGTGCCGAAAATTAAGTGAATTCAGTGTATAAAACATTATAATCTGATCCAAGTCAAATTAAGAGCGTAATTTTCATAGTTCGTTGCGAGGAGGAAGAACGAGTTAAAGATTCATTGACATATTTTTGAAAGGAGTACTCCTAGAACATGATCGTGCTCTAAGCACGAAGTTGACTTCTAAATTTACATTTACGTAATTGAGGCAGAATTAGTATTCTGTCTGAGAGGGCTTAATATAATGGGTAGCCCGCTGAGAAATAGCAAGAAAGTGCCACACGCGTAAATTGCCCCGAAAGAAGGTTTACGCGGCGAAAGCAAGAGCAATAGCAGAGCATTAGGGCGTAATTTGACGGGTCGAGAAAGGCCGCTCAGCGCTTGTCATTATTGAAGGCTGCCCCGCTGGAGCTGACCGCCTGTTACCGCCGCCTCCACCCACCACCTGCTGCCTAACTCTCCTCCTCCCTTCGGCTTTTACTCACCGAATCTTCTGGAAATATTTCATTGGTAATCATGTAGTTCAATGGTCCTACTTTTTATTCGGAATCAGTCCAGTTTTTATAATACATGTTATTAGTCGAGCTACGTTTTTCAGATCTGCACGCGATTCTGTCGTGCTTTGACATACTGGGCGAGCTTTCTCTTGATTTTTTCCTTTTTTTAAATAATTCAGTTATGATATTTCATGTCCGTACTGTGTAATATTTTACGGATGTCTCTTTCAAGTAATTGGCTGCACGAGCCTGCAGGGCCTTCACCTGTAACGGTGATTCTCATATCTTTACAGCGAACAAAGTCTTAGCAATATGAAGAAGTAATTTTGATAATATTTAAGCCTTGAGAATTTTTCAAAAGTTCATAAAAATTCGTTTACCTCTTGAATGATATGCATTTAAAAAACATAGCTACATGCTTATTGTGAATTTCTTTGTATTATTCATAACTTTTTATGAAAGGTTGAAATCTTCTCGGAGCACTATGTCATCGGCATGAAATCGAATTTTAGCAATGACGGGATGTGATCCTTCAACCTCCCTTGCACGAGGTACAGGAACCGGAGGACTGCTCGCGAGTGATCTTTGCACGTCGAGACCCTGCGACTCATTACTCGGGGCTATTCATATCTTAGATAATTTGTGCGTTAGAAATTGATCGGTGGGTGAACACCGTGATATGCGGCCCCAGCAGCATGCTCTGAGACTCGTTTCAGAGCTTGGTGTATTGCTCGTAATTTATTGCGCATTTGCGAATCGAAGTACATAAATATCTATTCGCGTACATTAATGACGTTTTTTTGCAGTGCGATTTTATTTATTATTGCTCATTATTAGAATATCCCGAATTATCTTTCAGTAGCGCTAGGCCATTCAATGCGAAGACTTGATGCAAAGCGGCCGTTCGAGCTTTCTTCTTACTTGTATGGTCGTTCTCTCGTATCCCTGAGATCCATTTCAGTTGTTGATACTCTTTGTTGTTCGTTCAGTTGTTGCTATAATTCCTTCTTACGCAAGTTGTTTTCAGCTGCTCAGACTTTTGGCACTTACAAGTTCATTGTTTCTATCATCTCGTTTATTTGAAATACCTGCGCTCAAATACCTTTTTTTTAATGTTGCTTAATATTCATTATTGTTATAAAATTAGGTTACATTTTATTGCTGATTTCATTTTTCGTATTGGCCGGGCTAGGATGATTGACTTAGGTGGTGCTGGACCCTCCGACGCCAGTAGCGTGGTGGTGAACAGCCCTTACGATAAAGAGCCTGGAGCATCTACGCTTCTGCGGGGAACACATCTATACATTTTCTCCAAAACACGTAGAATTATGAGGCATTGTATCGCTCATTGTCCATGCCACTCCGCTCGTGCTAATCTTAGACGATGGCGGTGATTACATTTTGGTGTATTTTCATCTGAAGAAGTGGTGCATTTCTTTTCAAAGTCTTGGATATTTCAAGTCTTAAAGAGCTTTCTCCTTTGGCTCTTCGCCATTCTGGTTGGGGAATGATTGTCTTGAAGATATTTCATGACCTTGCCGGGTTTGGGTGGTGTGTTTGGTTCTTTATATTATAGTGTCTGTTTGGACGCATCGTATTCATTCGTCATGTAGATTTCACACTGAGCTATCTGTGTTAACTAATTGCGCGATCTGTATTACTTGATTGATTCTCTGTGATGTTTTCGTTTATATAGGCGTTCTTTGTGTTATTCGAGTGTAATGATTTTTGTTGATTTAGGAAGATTAATGCTCGAAACAATATTATTTTGTATTATCATGTACGGTATGTATATGGCACTGTAGTGGTAGAACACGATTGTTTTATTTTGTGGCGCTTGTCCAACGTTGATGGATAGCTCCCATAGATCACAGAGCAGGTGAGATGCGTCACCTGCAAGGCCGGACTCGCTTAGCGCCCCAGACCAGCTGTGCCGCGTCACAACCATTCTAATGATATTAGCCGTTTTCTAATCAGAACTCATTTCCCAGTTGGTGCTAAGCCCTCTCGTGACTGCCGATTACGACTCTGCTCGTACATTATTGTCTAACTGCTTACGGTGTTCTCTTGATTTGTCTTCGCATACTTTTTTGAAGGGATTGTTAATGGTAAGACATTTCCATGTTGCCGAGGTACTCTGTTGGTACTTTTCACCCTTACCATTATTACGTAATATTCGGAAATTATCCTCAAATTTTTATTTTTTGTGTGCAACCATGCAACTGTGTTTCCACGGTTACTGAAAGATTCCATGTTCTCCTTTTATTCTTATGCATTAAAACTTATTTATTTTGGGTTGATATAAATAACTTTTTAAGTAATATTTTGATGAATTTGTGAACGTTATTATTTAATATGAATAATAAAGTTGATTTTCTCTTACTACTAGATTCTTATAGTTGTGTTATCCAGTGATCTTAATTCAACCTAACGTGAGTTTTGTATTGCATTCATCTACCTGTTTTTTTGGCGACTGATTACCACATTCGTGTGACAACTTGATTCGTCTTAAAGCATTATTTGGACTGTTACTACTACTCTAAGTATATCTAAGTAAGTGTAAGTACTTGTGTTGCTATCAATCCTTTTTTATCTAGGCTGTGGAAAGTAGAGCTACATTGTCATTATTGGATTATCCTGAATTTTATTTTTATTTTTTCATAATAATAATTCATTACTCTAATCGTGAGTTTCATCTAATTTCATGTTATTCATGATGGACGTCGATACCATGAAAAGATTCCCTGCCTATAAGAGCTGATCCAAAATATTCCGTGAAGCGCAGGTCATGCCAGGGCGCACTCAGCTGCCCTCGTCCTGACGCTGCCACTTCCCCATTGTACTCACGAGTCCAAGTCTTCGTAGTCAGCTCGGGACAGTTGGATGGTGATCCGGTCACTAGAGTTTACATATTTCGCGTGAAAAATGTTCTGCGTTAGCATTTACTTTGGTACGGGAAAAATTGGAGGAAAATGTCAGTTTATAAATTTGATTTAAATTAAGCACTGTTGTGTTGATAATTATGTCCCGCCTGTGGTCTGAACCTCTCATCAGTACATACCTGTTTGTGGAGGGTTATTCATGTTATAAATGACCGTGCTCTGCAAGAACACATTAGCCGCTGTGAATAAATACGCCACAAGTATCAATGTTCTAAAATTTAATTGGAGATAATTGAAACTATCTTAGGTTTATGTTGTCCACTCACCACCTTCAGCTCAAGTGCCCGCTTGTGTGGCGTGTGCCGC
Source organism: Orchestia grillus (assembly GCA_014899125.1). Taxonomy (NCBI): domain Eukaryota; kingdom Metazoa; phylum Arthropoda; class Malacostraca; order Amphipoda; family Talitridae; genus Orchestia; species Orchestia grillus. Next base: position 37,341 of record VOMN01125226.1, read on the forward strand.
CGGTAGTCACGCCTTCCCCCCGCTGGCGCCTGATTGTCCCTGACTGTGTCTCCAGATTTACTGCCTCTCTATGTCACCCTTGACCAAAGCATGATTGGCACTAACGCTGCTGACTGTGTGTGCCACCGCTCACATAATTGCCTAATGCCAGGCCCCGTGTCCCTACAACGTGGGGTTGTGGCCTCCTCAGCCCCCTCCCCGTCTTCTTAGCGAGTGATTTACCAGGTGACAGCTTAGCCTTTTGGCTCCGTCGCACGCCCTCTGATCGTATTTTTTAGTGTTCAGCCATTTGGGAGGGCAACGTAGCCTTTTCCTAGTGTCAGTTATTGCTGAGTAGCTTTTGGCTGTCGCACTACTTCTTTCATCATATCAGAAGTTTGGTGTTTGTCGGTCTAATTGCGAATCGCACTAGTTATTGATCGTACTTCGTGGTTACCAGCGCTTTCGCTAGTCGTAACGTTCACAGTTTTTCAAATAAGTATAATATTTTCGACAAAATTGTCATTCTATTCACTTGTAAAAAAGTTAACGGGAAAGCATATGTCAGTGTTGGGAGCAGTTTAGTTTCGTCCAAAAATTAGAGAAATTGAACAATTCGCACTACAACAGTCAGCTTACGTGTTTTCTTGTGAGCGCAAAAACTTGCGAGTCATCGTAAGGGAACATCGTCCCGAAGTCTACAATTGGAGACCTACAAGAGTACAGGCAAGAGTACGGTCAAAATGACGATGACCCCAACCCAGTGTTCGCTCGCATAATTTGCTGCGCCTCATACCGTATTGTTTTCCTACGAAGCCCCAAGTTTGCAGTGACGCGCGTTTTACAAGTCGAATGCTGACGTCCCTACCTGGTGGACATGAATTTCACAAATTTTCGCAAGTTTTCGTAAATTATTTGTTCTTAAATGTGCATTATATTTAATTTTTCGCCAAAAGTTGTCAAAATACTGTTCATGGTGATGTTTTCCTACCAAGAACGCTCATGACCGTCGTGTAGGCTACCCGCCCGTACTCATGAGTATTTTAACCTGTACGAATTCTTATATTGGACTATTACTACATTTTTTTTAGTTATATTACTTTCATCTGCGCTCACTTTCTACTGTGTGGAAATATCGTTAAGTAAAATATGAAAACTTCCCTACCTTCATATGGTCATAGTTTGAAGTACCTTGTTTGTACCCCGTAAACTGATGGTAATTTCGGCATTTCTCGCAAAAATCGTTCATTTGCTGTATCCATACGACTGCTGTGTACAAGTTTAGGCTTTGGTTTTTCAAGTCGCTGTATTCATGTTGTGCATCGCTGAAGTTAGCAGTTTTGAATTTCATGTTACTTATCAAAATACCTTTGACAAAATTAATTCTGCTACAAATTTGACGAGCAATTGAGCTGGAAAACTGTGCGCTGACGGATCGAGTGTGAAAATGGGTACGGTGCGTCAAATGTATGAAATCAAATGATTTGATTCACGTTAACTAGTCACACAGAAAAGTGAAGATGTTCTTGCTGCGATAATTGATTTATCAACACTTTTTTATGCAAAATTATTCAAACAATTATTGTTCGTTAAATTAACTATTCATTGGACCTTTTCTATCCTTGAGGTTTTACTTACCATGGAACTTTTGCCTTCTAGATCTTGATTGGGGTGCAAATGTGAGAATTTAGATGCCAAAGGGATCCGTTACAATTTTATGTGCAGGGTCGCGACCCTCGTTCTCGGTCTTAATCGGAAATTCAAAGCGAATTTGTACGTGAAGGTAAAGTGTTCTAATGTTCTTGAATCTTCGTTTCAAGAACTTAGGTAAATTTAATGTGTTTTCAATTAGTTAGACGTTCTCTTGAACCTCAATTTGCTGATGCAATTTGATTTGAGAATAATCTTGTCAAACGTGGTCAAGAATGTTCCTCTCGTAGATCGATACTGTCAAGCTAGCCAAGTTTTAACAGGGCACTATGGTATGCGAGCATTTCTCCTACTGAAGCCCCTCACTAATGACCTCAGTAAGCAGGAGCTCGCAAAGTCCAACCACTCATTCGTATTTTGGTCGAATTAGCGGGACTACTAAATTATCACCATCCGGTCTTGTATCTATCTAGTATAATACTAAAGCTCTGGTCGTCTTGTTTGCTTGTTTGAAATCGTGCACTGAAGAGAAAATATAAAGTTACGTGGAATGTAAAAGAAAGGAATTCAAGTCGGGCAAGTTAGTAAAGTGGATACGGGAGTGAGAATGAGGGCAGAATCTTTTGTCTGTCGGCTTAGAGGTATTCGAAATTTATATTCGTTTAATCCTGTAATGTATATACCGACTTGAATGCGTAGGATATATGTATTCCTGGATACGGTTTGCCTATGAGAGTTGAGTTTTCTGTAGTCTCAACTATTTATTACCAACTCGTGATTTAAATTTTATTTGACCCAACGGGTCACGGCTTGTCTAGTACCATTTAGATCGTGAGAAATAACTGATGAATTTATTGGAAAATGATTTCATCATGAATGCAATTTCAGTAAAGGTGAAGAGGACTTGTAGGATTGCTGCAACGGATCTGTATTCATTGCAAAACTTACTTCAATTGATTCTAGCTGTTCTCATGTCAACTTTTATTATGTCGCTTTATAAGAAGTATATGTAACTCCTTAGAAAGGCTGTTATACTACGCATGTGTCCTTAATCTGCTAGCGTTCTTGTTAGAGCAGTTTACGAATAATGGAACAACTTAAAATTGAAATGAAGATAGGATTAATGCACAAAAACTGATTCATGTCGTGTGTCTGTTAAAAATCTAACCGCACTGGTCTTCACCGGGAATGTACAGCGAAAACTGTGAACACCTCAGTGCCTCCGGAGTGCTTTTTTGCTGATCACGCCCAAATCTTTTCATAGATTTGAGAGCCTCGTAGATAAATAAATCCTACTTTGTTGCATTCAATCTGTTTATAAGCATTCTTTGCAAGTAAAACGTTTAACGTAATGAATCCGTATTCAATGTGAATGTATTTACAAAAGGGAAGAATTTAGAAAGTCATCCAACCTTCGAATTCGTTTACTGACTATCATTTTTTATGAACTTTGATTGAGTATGACCCTGTGCCTTCGACCCCCTGTGCCCCCCTGCAAATGTCACTGCGGAGAGCTCGCCTGCCGCTGATTGGAGTGACCCACTCCTGGTGCTCCTCTCGTGTGCAGGGAGTTCATTGCCAGGGCCTTTCGGCCTGAATCTGGTGTGCCGCCGCTGCTGCCCGACGGAGATCAAGGCGAGGGCACCAGTTCAGGGAAGCGGTCCTCTTTCCTCGTTTCTCCTTCCTTGATTGAAAACCTCATAAGGGCGATGGGGGGCTACTATTGCTGACATCCCTTGTTTCAGATTCGAGTGTATTTGTGGGTATAGACGCTTTTTTTTTTGCCAAAACTACTTATTTTTACGCGAGTGTTCTTGCATGACTTTGCGTTGTGATTTATACAAACGGTGACACTTACCCTAGTATAAAAAAACATTGATGCGAATTTTCTGCCCAAATATCCAAATTTCAATTGGATGAATTTTCTTGGAAAAATATTGAATCAGTTTCTTACCACTTCGTCTCTCAGGGGGCATAAGATAGGCCACAGCCAATTGAGTTAGACTAATAAGTTCGTCTATTATATGCTCTAGGCCTAGTGACACGTGTCCCTAGGGGTACACTGTTAGGTAACCTCAGTTTTGGCTGGGACTTTGGGATTTGTATCTTTCGTGCCCACTTTACTTTTTTTCTCTTTTCATGTTTTGGCTGATTATTCTGTTTTTTTCTTCTTCTTTCTTAACTTGCTGTTTCTATGCGCAGAGAATCCTGTATGGGAACACACCTGTGCGTAGATTCTATGTTTTCCCAAGTCTACTAAATAGTCACTCCCTTTCACTCTCTTTGGACCGCATTTCATGGAAGTATGGAGCTTTAAACTATTTAATAATTATCTGATCTGAGGCCAAGTAGCAATAATAATTACTATTTCTATTCAACCTTTCCGCGGTCTGCCGTTTTCTGTTTTCTGTCGAGTCCGTTTATCTGAATTTAGTAGCCATTGCGTTTATGATAATCCACTTCTGAAACCAATACTGTTACGGGAAAGCAAAATCCATGAAATAGGTAGTGCAACTTTCATCATGAAGCTGACGTTGATTCGATATGACGAGAAGCAAAGCGTACTGCTCATCTCGCAGTCAAGGTTTAGAGACGTGCGCGTGCGATGGTGTAAGCCAGGGTCGAAATGTCTTCAGATTTATTAACATCCTTATTTCAACGGTGTGAAGTCTGTTCTACCTATCCGCCAATGTTTATACCTTTTTAATAATCTCTTATATCATTAACTGCGTCCCACTAAAGTGCGTGTATGTACATAGTTGCTTCTTGAACAAATTAATTTGTGTCTCGAGCGAGCCAAATCGAGAGATCGTTTGCGGAGTTGTTTCATTTATTTATATAGGGGTGTGTTGACGTACTAAATAACTGCAACTAGAGTTTCTGAGTTATGTATAATTATGTCACTTAATTATTATTTAATACGTTTTAATATATTCATAATTTATATCTATTTAGTGAATAATTTTATTATAGTTATACTGTATAATGTGAAAATATATTATTAATTGTAAACACATGTTATATTGCTGCAAGAATTAAAACTAATGACTAAAATAAAAGAATTTAGAGGTGAAATAAATATATGGGTGACCTTTAGTCTATTGATTTCATAACTGAGGTGTTTTTATTGGACACGAATGTACTTTTTCTGAGATTATGTTTTTGATGGCCGAATTATTGATGGATTGAACCTTAGTGCGTTCTACAACTGGTTACAGCGCCTCTGTGTCGGGTCCCCATAGAGGGCATAACCCTATTGACCACAGGCAATAGGGTTAGGTCAGTTAGGTTTGTCTAGCCTATGCTATGGCTAAGTCCCCATGAGAACAATGTTAGGTTACCTCAGCTCTAGCTAGGCCTACGGGATTTCAATCTTTTTTGCCCACTTTGCTTCTTCCCTTTGCTATGCCTTGTTTGCTGATGTTTCTTTATTTTTTCGTCCTCTTCTTTCTTAACTTGCTGTTTTTTTGCGCAGGAGATCTTGTGTAGGAACACACCCGTGCATAGATCCCACGATTTTTTAAGTCCATACTAAATGGTTTCTTCTTTTCGCCCATATGAGATCGCACTCCATGTGGCTAAGGAGCTTTAAGCTAACTAATAATGCTGATAATAATCTCAGCGTCGGGACTCGTCCGCTGGAATATTGCTCTGCCTTGAAGTAGCGAGCACGTGTGTGCACAGGTGTCCTTGAGGCCCCTGAGACGGTCTGGCCCAGCGATGCGGGGCGAGCGCTTTTGGCGGGCCGGGATCTCCCGCGACCAGGAAGTGTCCCAGTGAACCTCCGTTAACCTCAGCTGGGGTCACACCGTGCATACTTTGTTCCTATCTCTGCCCCAATCTTTCAGCTCGGGCTCTCCAATGTTGTTCCTTTTATGTCCGCATCAAAGAAGTTCCATGTGAACTTTTTTGACCTCTTTTTTGATAACATTGAACAGCATGTCTCGTCGAATTGAGTTTTGGCGGCGGTGTAGTGTAGCATAAATTAATTATAGTAGTGATGGTAAGGGTAGTAGTAGTACTATTGATAATAGTGTGTATGTTTATATGTAAGGATATTAGAATGATATGTGTATTAGAATGAAACAAGTAGTGACACAGTTATAAATTATTTTAATGGTTATTGTAATAAATGTTCGTGGAAATGGTAATACTACAAAAATTTTAGATGTCTCACACTAGTGAACATAAATCGATTATCAAAAAGGCTTATTGATTTATTTTGTTCATCTGTACGTATTCTAGTGTTTCAGTGTTGACCCCGTATTGGGTCAGGGTGCATCTCGTTTGAAAAGACTTCCGTATCGCTCATTCTGAGATGTTGGGAATGTTCATGGGATTTTAGAGGTTTCCATTACACCTAAATTGTTTCAAAATTCACTGTGACGCGCGTGATACTCTTCAAGGCAAGTTTTACTTTATACGTTTGTCTTTTGGTTCATTATAGTGGTACGATGTATGAGGAGGAATGGTATTTTTACGATGTATTTTAATTGTATTTTTCATTTACAATCTAATTTTGTTTACCTTACCATTAAGTAGGACAGAAACTGGACATTGCAGGAGCCAAGGGCAAGTTTTTTGTGTTTGAGTATATTACCTATGTTGATATTAGGCACTATATATTGCTTGTACGCTTCATCAACTGATTGTGGGAACCTTTGAAGCTTTCGTCAATTTGCCGTAGGCAGCCGAGTCGCACCCTGGAGACGTCTTTTGGGCCTGATCAGACGAGTATATCTTGACCACACAGTGATGCGATTGTTGAAACGGTGGATGTTTTACATTTTAATATATGCAACCTAACTCTGTAAGGAACTCATGCAACAATATCTACTGGATCATTTCTCCAGCTTCAAACAAATTTCTCAAAGTATTGGAAAGAAATTGGTCTAGTTAAGTGTCGAGGTTCCCCTAATTTTATTAAACTATAAAGGTGCTGTGGGGCGGGATTACTGTACCGAAATTAGTCTTGAATAACGGAGCAAAAACGCTGAAGAAGATATGAAAGAGAAGGAGAGAGAGAGGATCTGTTGGACGAATGTGTGTGGTCAGGCCTTAGGAGGGGCTGCACTGACGCATTCCTGTGGTTTGGAGAGGAGGGGGAGGAGTTTGCACTGCGTCTCCCCCCTAGTTTCGTCACAAGTTCTCTGTTGTATCTTCAACCCCCCTCCTCCCCACGCACTTCTACAGCGTCTGCATTCTGAAGCACTGATCCTCTGTTTTTCTTTCCTGCTTTGGAAACCAGCAAACCTAGGCGCATCTCATTAGGAAAAATAATTGCTCCTTTTTGTTTTCCTTTTGATAAATAATATAAGTTGAAAAACTGTTTTATTCCTGCTAGTATTTTTCTTTTCCAAAACATGCTTGCGTGTGAATGATTGGCCTCGACGCAGCTCTTGCCCGTCTAATGATCGTTGTATTACCAGCAAGTGGCAATTCTGAGATGAAATGAAGCGATAGCGAAATATTTTAGTATGAACAACGTTCCGTTTGTAATTGTGGTGACCCATTTCTATATCGATATTATACAGAGTATTCCAACATTTGCTAAATGTGGATATTTTCATTTCTGTATTCAGAGAGCGAAGTTGTGAGGTCACTTGATTTCGTCATTTTTTGATAAAATAATTAAGTGCAGAAACATTGGATTAGTAGAAGAGCCAAACTTACCTAACGAGTCAAGAGATGTCACCAAATTGCAATTGTTCGTACATAGTTGTTAAACTAATAGAAACGAGCGATATCATTAACGGCCATTGTTTTTCTTGGATCCGTTAAGTGAAAAGTCCCCCCAGTGCGTTCACCATAATGCGCAGAGCATTCATACGTAGCGCCTGTGACGTGAGCAGCCCACGTTAGGGAAGCTGGTGTGGCCAGGATAGAGAGTGGCAAGCTTACTTACTTACCACAGCGTGCCTGAGCCGGTTCTGGGCTTACTGGACACGCTTGTTCTAGAGAGACGAGTTCGTTCTAAAATTTCATTCTGCCTCATCATCGCCAGCCTCAATTTACTGGTGCGATGCTCTGCAGTTTCACGCCTGGCGTCACTGAAGCATTTAGCCATAACAACGAAAGACCCAAGTATGCTTCTGTACGTAGATGATTTGTATGCAACCTTGTTTTCTACAAGACAGTATGAATGTGGGCAAAGTGTTCAGGTTTTCGATAAACATCAGGTCTGATGTATTGAAGTTGGGACATAATTTCGTCGACTGTAAACGAGACCTAGATAATATTTCTCCATGAAAATAACCTGTGTTGCATCAATGATACTTATGTTCGGTCATTGTAATTTTTTGAAGTTTTCTTTATCTGCTTTGACAGCAATCACTACGAGTACTGTGTATCAGTAAGTAGATTTTATACATCCCTGCCGGCTGCTACTGTTGTATCTGTAGCTAAAAGGAAAGCTGTGACCCGCAAACTTCATTGCTAATATTCGCACAACCTTGGTGTTGTTCGGCGGCCTCTCAGCTGAGCGCTGGCGGAGACCGTTAGGCTCGTGGAGTCCGGCGCTGGGAGGGGAGAGAAGGGGGGAAGGTGACACGGAGGGAGTGATGGCTGGCCAGGTGGAGAGGGAAAAATGGAAGAATTAGCGTAGGAATGGTTAGTAAAGGGTTGCCGATATATATGAGGGGAGGAAGAAGGAGTTCTTAGGGTAGAAAAGAAAGATTCGACTAAAAAAGGGAGGAGGGGAACTTTAGATGATCGGAGGGTGGGAGAAACTCTGACCTGACCACAGACAGACCGACCGACCAAAGAAATTCGACGGTCTAGGACCGTGTGAACTGCCAGCATCTGTGACCTGAACCTTTAAAGCGTTCTTGTAGGAATAAGACTTGTGTTCGTTCTGTCGCATTCATTGCCTTCTATTGTAGATTGCCTTGTGATGAATCTTTTACCGAAACAGTGATACAACCGCTTTTAATTTGAAACGTGTGATCAGAGCTATATTTTAGTTCTAAGCAGCTTGCTCAAATGAATAGTATCGCTCGTCGTGATTGAAATGAAGTTTTATAAATGTGAGTACCTTACTAAAACTTGATTAAACGCTATTTGCGGAAGTGATTTACGACTACATTCGATCGAATTTATTTCAATGCCTGTTTATTTGCCATGTACAGGGTGTCCCAGAAGTAGCTGACCCTTGCGTTGATAAGTAAATAGGATACTAAATTGTAAGGCGCAAAAGTAACCCTTTAAATTTGGATACCACATTTTAATAGGATGCCTTACAATTTGGTATACTATTAACTAATTACCGCAACTAATCTTATTTCTGGGACACCCTGTATAACTCACGTAGAAATAAAATTTCAAGTTCTGTGCCTACTGTGCCAAGTAGTAATTATTTTACTGAAGAACCGTCTGTTTTCATTAGGCGACTCATTGAAATAATCACAATAGCACAATCTACACACATTGGTTTTATGTTGTTCATCTAGTGGCTAGCGGAAGATAATGTTACTATTAAATTCAGCTTTTTAAATCAGGTGTATGACTACAGGGCTGTGGAAACGGAGTCGGGACCAATTTTTGGACTTGAAGTGTCAGAGTCGTCGGCGGTAAAAATTGGCCAACTTTCATTAGGCAACTTAAATAAAAATGAAATGGAAATTCTTGGCCAATATATAGCCTAAACAAGCCATGACTTCTGAACAAGGTACAACAAACAATCACGAGTGAATAAATATATTTACTACAACATTTATGAGAAGTGTTTTATTATTTTGTATTTTGTGGCAATATACGTTATTTTTACCCCTATATTTAATGACTGATTCAATATTTGTAAAGTTTGTTAATAGCTATACCTTGGATACCTTGGAGATGTTTGGGCCTTCACGCCCGGGTCACACTGGGGTGCCACCGCTCGGATGTATTCTCAGCGACTGGATTTTTTGCAAGAAAAAGTTTTCAAACATTTTTAACCAAACTCCTCAGTACTGTCTCTTTAAGTTGAAACGACACCTTTTGAAACCAAAAGGGTGAGATCGATACATAAATGTTATGAGATGCTTTAATTTTTCGTTCTAGATGTTGGTCTATCTTCGTAGCATTGGATGAAGTGGATCAGTAAAGAATATTTGAGCTCGTTCTGGAAACGTTATGGAGTAAAGAATACTAGCAGGCTGGTTCAAGTTATGGAGTAAAGAATGCTAGCAGGCTTGCTCAAGTTATGGAGTAAAGAAGGCCAGCAGGCTTCTTCAAGTTATGTAGTAAAGAAGGCCAGCAGGCTTGCTCAAGTTATGGAGTAAAGAAGGCCAGCAGGCTTGCTCAAGTTATGGAGTAAAGAAGGCCAGCAGACTTGTTCAAGTTATGGAGTAAAGAAGGCCAGCAGACTTGTTCAAGTTTCATGCAGCCGGGATCGGAGTGATCCCGCGGGAAGTAGAGTGCTCGTTATTGAGCAACCGAGCAACCGCCGCAATTGTAAGGCAAGAGTGCATCGTATTGAGCTGCTGGGCCTGACCATTTTCGCCCAACCGAGATTCAACGGAGTCTAAGGTGTGTGTGTATATATATATATATATATATAATATGTTTATATATATATATACACACACACTCAATAACTTGAGTTAATGGAAGCCTTCGCAGTAGAACGGGTCGAGGAAAGAATTCATTTCACTACTATGTTTTATTTTGCGATACGAGTTCTTCTGATTGTTTCAGAAAATATATAACTTTTATTCAAGCTGTTTTCTCTTGTTAGCCCAAAACTGTTGCGAACCTCCGGGTGTGTTCTCGTCATTTGCAAGCTTTAAATAAAAAGTCGAATTGCTCGTGCCGTAGTCAATTCTCTTAAGAGGTGCGCTCAACGAGTTTGTCCTTCAGCGTATTTTGGGAAGTGAGCGACCTCGACGGATGGGTAGGATTCCCGAACTTGTCTCAAGAAGAGGATGCTGAAAATGTCTCAGATGAAGAGTTGGGCGTCCGTTGGGACGTGGCGCTCCTCAGAGAGAGAGAGTCTTACTCTTTATCAGAATTTGCAGTAGTAATTTTGCTAGTTTCAAATTTTGGTTTGTGCTTACGCAACCTTATATTTTTCTGTTTCCTAGTTTCGGGAAATATAACGTACTTGCTAATTCGGAGTTGTCGACCTTAAAACTGGGTCGCTTCTGTCCCTAACTTTCTTCTTTTTATTTTGTGAATGCGATGTGAACTGTGTAGCGTATTGGTCTAAACGCTATTTTTGGACCGAACGCGTCCCCGTGTCTCCCCAGTATTATACTGCACTACCAATAAAACTGGTATTATATATTAATACCAGAAATGAAAATAACTTAGGCAACGTAGTGTAATCGGGCAGTTCTTATTTCTTTGACCAGTTCGAAGTAAGAGGTGTGCGAGATTGCGTTAGGGCTTCTTTAATTTCATATACGTTAATGACGCGGTGAACTCGAAAAATTGCTATCGAAATATTTCGTGTGTTGAATTTCATTTATTTGGAGCATGTATGAAGGAAGGCCGACACACTTGAAATTTTTCCTGCCTCCAGACTCTGTCACTGGCGGACCTCTGGTGAGTAAGTGCGAGTGCCGTCGGTTTTCCTTCTTTGCGACGATGACGGAAAAATTGAACAACGCTCCTGCTTCAAATTCTGCGTCCGGAACATCCAACAGGTCGTTCAGGTCGAAGCAGTGGCCACTGCAAAGATAGAATTCCGTTACTGCCAAGCACACTTCTCTCAAAAATACTTCTCTGAAAAATATTTAGTACAGCTAGGCATTGTGCGACTGAAATTAAAATGAGAGTTGGAGACCTGGGTTACACCTGCTTAGATTGAACCATAAAAATTCAAGCATTATAGTTTGTAGGTCAAGATTGCAGAAGTACGAGTATCAGGACAAAGAGTACTGACCGAGGATAGTATCTGAAATAATCGTTCAAGGTCGTGGTGGAGTAAATCATGTTGGAAATATGATGGAATTTCATATTTCACATGAATATGTAATCGTGCCTCTTGTTCCTTACTAAGGATGTCGAGCTCGTTTTAGAGATATTCTAAAGAACATATATTAATATACCGGGTTCACTTGAACTCCTTCAACCATAAAATTCCATTATAAATATCTTGAAAGTATGACTATCAAAGGTTACAACTCTTTATTTGATACTTCTTAAAAATTTACCTACAAATTTCTGATATTTCAACCGAATTGCAAGCTCCAGTCCGCTGCTAAAGCTTTCAACTGAATAACGCAATTGTTGTCTCTGCTACACTCGCCTCGACTAAGGGACGGCGCAAGAGCACACGTGTGAAGAAGCGCGACTCTGAACCCAAGAACGGACTGAACTCAAGATCCCACAGAGTTGCAATCAGGAGATGGAGGCCATGTTTCCTCGTTCCAAAACTCCAGGAAAAGCTCTGACACCACTCTTGCATTTTCATTCCCAGGCAACATGGCGCTTTATTATTCGAAGCCAAAAGATTATTTTATTAGGGTGCTTTTTGGCTTTAAGAAACTCTGCAGCCTAAAGTTTTCCGATTTACGAAGCAGACACATAGGCTTCTCTTCAACGCGATTCTCAAGTATGGATGTCCACACGATGACCAAGGACGGCTTTTAGCACCTGAAAATCAGCCTTACTATGTTCAAAAACGCCTTTGTTTTTCAGCATCGTCTTACCCTGTCGGTAAAACTGAGTGAAAAAATGTAATTGATTTAAAGAAACAGTTTCATTGATTCGCGTTCCTATCGCGAGCTCATTCTGAACAGTCTATATCTTTAAAAAGTTTGCCTTCCGTAGATGAGTACGCGACTTTTTCATTCTTGAATAGGAATGATTTGAAGTTACTCTGGACGGTCACTCTGAATTTTTCCTATTAACGTATTGGGACTTCAAAAGTCCCAGGCTTTATTTTTCAAATATGTTCATTGTTCTTTTTCCTGCTTCTAACAAGAGATGGGTTTTGATTGCATCGCGAGAGAGCGTGGAGTTTGAGGCGACGGCTGCGAGGGTGATATGTGTTACACGACCTATTAAATCTAATACTTGAATAATGAAAGATATATTTTGGCACTGTTTTTTTAATTTTGTAACTCTTTAGTCTTTTTTCACGGGTATATAGATTTGTGATGGTGAAACATTTCTTACGCATTTAATTCGCCGATACTTAAAACAATTTTCCCTGGAAAGAAATGAAAGAATTGTTATTTCGGATAAAATATGTACGTCGTATTTCCATGTATTATACATACTTGAAAAATTCCAAAGTATGTCCGATAATTGTTCATACGCTGTACGAACTTTTAGGAAGAGCAGAGATTTTTATTGACCTCAAGAAAGAAACGGCACTAACAAGAGTCAACAATTTTTTCTGAATTTTCTATGTTGTGGGACACAGCTACCCATGTTTTGAATTTCTTCATTGTTGGCTGCGATGTTCAAAATGGCCGCATCGGACTTACAGTAAAATTACTAAACTGAACACCGCCTTTTGGAGGTCAGAAACACTTGTAACTCAAAGTTTGTGTAGGCGTGATGTGTTGTCAAAAGACTACTGATCCTAAGTTCAGCAGTCTACATCCACTAGAAAAAATGCTTGGACTTCTAACGTTATAGAGATAAAGTGAGGCGGCGAATTCCAAAGCTTTCTATTCCAGATGATTCTTCATCTATGTCAATTCGCTGAATTTGAATCGGGTTCTTTTTTCTTAGGACTTGTTTCTCTTCCGAACTTAATTTCCTTGAGGCGTTCCTCACCGCTTACAGAGGAAGTTGTTCCAAATGATAATCTGGAATATTTATCGCATGTTTATTCTATTTCCTATAAATTTAGTGTACTTTTTGTATGTAGTTGTGTATTAAGTGAGTTTAATTTTTTTAGTAGACCACCACCCTACAATATGTTTCACGTACTTCATTTTAATTAACATTTTGTTATTCTCTATAGTGAAGCATACACTTACGTATGTACACGTTTGTCGAGTGCAACGATATGACTCATGAATTATGACCTGAAAAAAAAAAACCTGAAGCCACGAGCAAACTAAGAAGAAGTTGGGGGCTGCGAAAAGAGGGACAAATTAATGGTCAAAAGCACGGCGTAAAATGGAGAGAAAAGTATGCATTACAACGGAAGATGCGTGAGAAAATCCTGACCGGGTCAGCTTGTCTGGCGAGACTGTTGTTGTAGGTGTGGGGGTGTGAGGGGATGCTGGAGTGGAGCTTGTTTGTGTGAAGTGTACGGTTACACGCGAAGGGTTGTACGGCGGCTTTAGGGAGGAGTTAGGGTTGCATTGTGGAGACATAGTTAACGAGTAGGCGCTGGAATGATGTGTTGGTGGGGGATGAGTGGAATGACATGTATTATGTTGAAAGTTCTGCAATAGCCCTACTAATGCAGAAGTGAAATCATCCGATAAATGTAGAGGAGATGTATGGTTGGTGCGAGGAGAACTGTGCGCTCGGTCTGAAGTATACCCCGTGCGGGGTGCTAGGTACGCGTGCACTAGAGACTAGAGGGCGAATTGAGTGGTAAGTGTGGAGGCGCACGAAGTTAACTGGGTAGGGCTGATGTCTCTGCTAAGTAAAGAAGAGACTTGCAGAAATATAATGAGGTGCTCTGATTATGACACATTTTTATAATAGTACTAGATAATAATAATCGTAATCATATCAATAAATATTTTATGTTTGGAGTACTCCGACAGTCGAACTCTCTACTTGTGTATCTGAAATCATTCTTGTTAAAAATATATAAATGGTTTTGTTGTGGTTACGATTGCTAACTACATGTCCTGGGTTGAGAACTACGCCCTAGAAAAGAAATCGTGTCGCTATCGAATGTATAATTCATCAAATGCTTAAATCGGCATCTCTTTCTCTAATGTATTTAGCTCAATAAAGAAGAGAAGGCTCTTTGTAGGCTGTGGTATTTGAAATTCTCATTCTCAAATTTAGTAACAAAATTTCTAATAGCGCGAATTTTTTCTATCTAAGTAACAAATATTCTTTTTCTGTTGCAGTCATATTACTCAAACAACAACATGGGACGACCCACGCAAGAAAGTCCAGCCTACAAACCCTAGCCAAACAAACTCCAACCAACAACAACCTCAAGCACCTCCACCTCAACAACAGCAGCCACCGCAACAGGCCCCCCAACCACAGCAGCAAGCAGCTACCCCCGCAACCCAAGCAAACCCAGTTGCTGCTCAGCAAGCCCCCAACAATGGGACTCAGGTGACCCCAACGCTGCCCAACCCGAACGCGAACCAACCTACCCCAGCGCAGCAGCCCCTGGCAGCCCTGAACACTAACGGCACCACCACCCTCAGTAACTCTCTTCTCAACTCCGACCTCTTAGGCCCCCTCCCTGACGGCTGGGAGCAAGCCATCACTCCAGACGGCGAGATTTACTTCATCAACCACCAAGAAAGAGACACATCATGGTTCGACCCTCGAATACGTGAGTAATTTTCTCTATTTTGCTCCTTGCCCTCATTTATTTTTGGCTCATTCTTGTTTTGCGTTTTCTTCAGGTTGCGAAAATGTTTTCGCTGTATACTTGTTTCACTTGTCACGTGTCACTTTGTTTTCATTTTTTACTATTATATGCGTTTCCGTTCAGTTTCTGATTTCCATTACTTTCCACTTCTTATTTCTATTATTTTTCCCATTACGACGATTTTCTTTCTTCTTTTAAAAATATTTTCTAAGAAATTTTCGTAATCGCAATAAATGTTTTGAAATACGTTTTTGTTCGATATTTGTGCGCGTGCCTCACTTATTAGGAAGAAGAACCCACACTTGTCCCAGAGAAAACTGTGCTCTGAGTTCAGCTAATCAGTCTGAGGTACGCGTTGTGTCCTCACTGGTTTCAACCGTGCGCCCTTTTTGCCGGCCGCGCCCGTTGCGGGTGACGTGAGAGGTGTCCCTGAGTCTCCGTACAAGACTGACGGGTC
>VOMN01125227.1:0-30523 GCA_014899125.1 Orchestia grillus
TGCCTAGAAATACAGGGTAAATATATTGTACATAACACATGGACTGCTGCGAAGTCTGAATACCGCCCTCTAAATTATTTTAGTTTTAGTATTCAGCGACTTTCCAAATGGTTACAGGGTCCTGAGCCAAGCGTGAAACTAGTCACTCTTTTGAGATTCTTAGGTTATCATTCGATGGCAGCCCGTAAAGATATCCTTAGAGAGACTGTTTCTCCAGCGAACATTGCTGCGCCTTGACTTCTCCGTAACTTGGGATTATAAACTCTAACTTGGTAATATAATGAATTTAAGATGTCTAGAAATTTATTCTATGTCATCAAAAATGAGCTTGTTTATAGTTCGTGATTATGCAAACAACTTAGCAAATATTTTATTCTCGTAACTGCATTCCTATGGCTAGTCTTTCTAGACGAACCTTTGCTGTTTCTTCTTTGTACTGGCTGTATTAATTTTTGAGACTCAGATAAGTGGTTAGATTTTGATGCTAAATTCTGTTTCACGCATTTCTGTAGAAAAAAGTATTAATTTTACTGAAGTGGTACCTATACATCCTATTTTCAGATTACGACAGCTTTATGCTTGCTCAATAAAAGAAGTGTGCCAATAAAAAGTGTGCCATCAAGATAATATGCTATAGCATATTATCTTGATGGCACACTGACCTACTGCAAGGTCTGAAGCGATTAATCATTTTGTCTAAATCAATACGGGCCAAGTAGGACTGGAAATTTGAAGAGAGACCTTCCTTAATGGTCAGAATTTATTTGAAAAGATGTGGGGCCCTTCGAAAGCGTCACAGACACGTTCGCGTCGTAAGGAGACTCGCCCTGGCGTCTCAGCCCCACAACTGACCAAACGAGTTCACCTCTTATCTTCTCTGCTCTCGAAAAAGTGTCCTCTGCGAAGCCGGTGCATAGATTACTTCAAACGAAGTGTGACGGCACCTCAGGCTCGTGTCCAGCGCGTAGTCGAGAAAGCCACTCGGGCGAGCCAACACCTTTTGCTTATTAGAATCAGGGATTTGTGAACGTGTTACGCACGAGTTTTTGGTTCTATTTTTATTTTATTTTACATCCTATGAAATTTTTTGTAGATTTACATGGGTTCATTCAGGAGCGTCATTTTTGAACGATTTAATCTTGGTATAAATTACTTTCCGGAAACTTGATGACTAATTACTCGTCTCTCTAAATTATTGTGAGATTCATGCAAACAGGTTCTTTTGGCTGAAAGTGATAAAGTTATCACAAACTTTTCATGACAATCCTAAATAGGATTAAGAGAGACTTTCCTTACGAAAACTAGCCCAACTCCTAGGGCATTTTTAAGCCAATCGAGTTATACCGCGGTGATCGATTTGATTTGGAATGTGTTTGTTTGCGTGTTCAACAGCTATACATGAAGCTATAGAACAGTGAACTACAGGAACAATAAAATATGAGTGAAACTCATCTAAGTGTGTACGCACGAAAACCTGCAATTGAACCCCCAAAACATGTGCATTAAGCCTGATGTTGTGATACTAGGCTTAGGTACTTCGATCAGGTCAATTTGTTTTGCTCTTTCACTCACATTTCACTGACGTTTACCTTTTCACAGTTACATATACCTTTTCACTCACTTCACCGCTACATATACGTAACGAAGCTGACAAATATACGGGGTGTCCCACAAAAAAGTACATCGGAGTTCGAATTGATATGACTACACCTAAACATACATTTTTGTCCATGCAACTGGTAGCCTAAATACCTGTTCGAATAACAGGTTCGAATAGTCGAATAACATGTTTGTTACAGAATTGAATTAGCTATAATATTTCCGCAGTCACATCAATTCAAACTCCGATGTACTTTTTTGTGGGACACCCTGTACAGCGGAGGAGCTTGACTTCATTTTTAATAACGGCCGACTGCCGGCCATGCTCCACCTCATACAAGTAAATCGCAGTAATTCATGGTGCCTTCATTCATGAAAGCTCATATTCAAGATTATTTTTCTAAGCTATGCACCGATAGTAATTCACTCGTTTGTGTCCTGCATCACTAATTCACAAAATTCTCAACTCATGCTATTTGCTATTCGTGAATTAGGGCACTGTTTTTCAGGGACCTTTCTTCCACAAGACACTCACGGCCACTTAATTGGTCTCGCACGGCCCAAAGTTTTAATCCCGAGCGGCAAAGAAAGTTCAGGAGAGCGCCTCATTAAAGGGCTTTTCACACGATCAGTCAATGTCTGAAGACAGTGTTGGAAGACGATCATTTGATGCTAACATGATCATTTGATGCTAACTTGTCTCTCTATTTTGGAGTCGCGTCTGAAGGCGAGGGGACTGTCGTTACTCATTTAGCACACGCCGCCCGCTGGATGATTTGAGAAGCAACAAATTTTCTTGTTTCCTCGTGTTGATCCGATAATTGACGACGTTGCTTATGCATAAGCAGGTGCAAGAATATTTATGTTATCGTTAGGAATTTCCAACCCGTTTGCGTGGTGCAAGTTCGATAACGAACTAGTTTCGATAGCGCAAGTGTTTGCTATAAATGTACTACGTAGTTGTGCTGGCAGTGATTCTTGAAAGACATTCACATGTACAGAATGCGCCAAAAATGGTTTCCACACTAGATTTGATCATGAAAGTGTGTATTAAATATCGTACAATTGAACGCTGAGTTAGAGATCGTGATACCAAGTAACAAGTAAATATACTTATGCTATTCGTTATAAAACTTTAAAATGTATTCCAAGACAAGATATTGAAGAAGCACCAACTGAAAGCTTCAACTGCCGTAGCACTTCCTTGCGACCCCCTGCACCCGAGCGGAGGAGGCGAAGGGAACCCATTAACCGTAATATTTCAAACGAAGGAGTAGTGAGCTCCTCATTATGCAAAAGAACAGGAAACAAAGTATGACATTTTTATTTTATTATTTTATCGATAGAATTACATATTTCTGTGCTCAATTACTGCGTACGAAAAGGTATAATCGAATGACAAAACAACTAAGACTTTTAATGCAGGCTATGAATAAACATGGTTTCCTCCACTCTTCAACACCCTAATGAGGCGTCTGTCAACTGCTAATGTCAATTGTGCTGTCTCAGATGGATTGATTGGACGACTTCAATTACTCCGTACAGGACTTCTAAGCTTGAGCGCAAAAATCCTCCTCTTGACAATGGACGAGAAATTTTTTATCTGATTCAAATCGGGACTGTTTGGAGGCAACACCATTAAATTTTTCCCTTTGAATCAATGGTCTAACAACCAATTTGGTTGTGTTAGTTTATCTGGGAAGGGGGCATTATTGTACTGGAATATAAAATCTATTCTTTTCATAATTGATTGATGATCAAGCCAGGGATGTAAGGTGTTCTTCAAGAGCTTTCAGTATGAACTTGAATTTAGTTCCAATCCTTCTGGTAGTTTGGAGTGGCCAATTAACTCATCTTCTTTCATCCCTGCCCAAGACATGACTCCCCTACCACCTTGACGTTAACTCACTCCTTACTGACGTCCATTTTACAGCCAAGCGGATATGAAGAAGAAAAGAACTACCATTCTACAGCCTGTTCAGCAGCCATCCAGATAACCACCCATCGAGCGTTACACGGGACTCATCATAGAAAATTACATGGGTGAAATTGACGTTCATGTAATTCTGTGCCCATTCAACCCTTTTGGTTGTGTTTGCTTCACTCAATGGGGCTTATTGATGAACTCCCCTTTCTGATATATAATAGCTGCTGAAGAGTCTACGCGCGGTGGGATCGCCAACTTCTGTCGTACCAGACGTAACACAAATTTTCTTGCTACTGGAGTGAGGAGTTGTGGAAATTTCTAATTTAATTTTACGAATATCCGTGTGAATAACTTTTGTAAAGGATCTGTTCGTGAATTAGTCCTATCGAGGCAAAATCGTTCAACCTGATGACAGTAAATTAAATGAAGGGGAAAATGATATATTATAGAAGTTTCTACGGCCATTAGTTACGGAGTTATAAGTATTTGAAACAAGGAAACTTTTTTTGTGGCCTACCTCATATAGTGGGATGATATTCCCAGTTTAGTGCCATTGAATAAAAGATTCGCATGTTCCATTAAATGCCGTCATGGGCAATTTCAAATAGAGTTTTTTTCTGTAAAGTCGTGTGACTGACTCCTTTGCCTTTGTGTTTCGTTTGTATTACTCGTGAGCAGCCTATAAAACCATAGAGCTCGAGCCATGATTGTTCAAGACTATGTAGTTCTGATTGCATGGCCCCAACTCACGCGAGCTCGACTCTTCACATGTACCCGACACAACGAATATGAATTTAACCTTGCCTTCTGACCACTCTGTGAAGTACCAGTAGAAAGTATCAATGTAGTACTCGAGACGAGACAAGTAGGAAAAAGTTTATAGTTTACTCATAACTTATCCGAGGAGTCGCACGTAAGGAAAATTCTAAAAGTACCAAAAAGTGATCACACGGGACAGAAATAAATTGTTTTATTTTGTGCACTTCGTTGCCCCGTCCTTGAGCCTTCATGTGCCGATTGTCTGGGACTACTGAAATGAGACCCGAGGGCTTCATGGCCTGCTATGACGCTGGGAGGGGAAGGTAGACCAATGTGTATGGGGTTCCCTCGAGTAAGTATTGATTGATGGTGCTTCAATTCAGAAAGACTTGTCTTAGTCGCTCGGTCGCCAAGAGTTGAAGCGATTACCCTATTTTATTTTTCAAAACGCGGTAAAATACGTCTTATAATTGCCAGTTATTAAGTCGAAGTGCTAATGTACCAGTATCATATGCGGCATGCAGCGGTTCTTGTGGAGTGAAAAAAGGACGAAATATCGACATGACATCACTTTGGGTTTACGTGCAGTTCGAAACGCCAAATACGAGTCTCTACATTTAGCCAGGGTGCACCACTGTGAAATGAGCCCATGCTGTTAGAAATGGACCTAATTCCAAAGCTCATCAGATTAGTGTCAATAAAACGTGCGCTCTAATTCTTTTGAAGCAGCAAGCTCGTGAAATTTGTCCGATGCTTTTCCTACGTACATCGGGAGGCCAAATGGGGACCTCTACGTGCGTTATTCGAATGCTGCATCGTCGTATTCGATCTCAGAACAAACTCATGGAACAACACGGCCTCGCACTGTAAACAAATGAGATCATTATGAATTGGTTAGCCTTCGCTTCTTTTAATAGCGCTGGATGATTCTCGGTCTCAAAATTGCGAATCACTTCTTATAACAACTTCGCTGGGAATAACTCCAGAGGGTTCACGCTGATTGGAGGCTGTGCGTCATTCGATTTGTACTTTACTTTTATCTTGAGTTTTAAGGCAATGATTTCAGGTATTGTGGAGCCTTCAAATTAGAATCAATCATAACGGAGATGACTGCATGCCTTCTCAGATAAGTTTCTGCAGTGTCATCTTCTGGTTAGTTTCTTTTATTTAACAAGCCCAGGAAGAAATTATCATTTGCGCTTTGTTAATTACTGTTACCTCTAAGACTTTCTTGAGTGCCCTGCTTAGAGTTGGGTTGGTGATATTAAGTTTGAACGTTACTTTTTCTGCCGCTAGAATGCGAAGAAATCGTTTCACTTTTTCTCTTTGTTTTCAAGGGTTGCATTGCTTATTTTCACTTGCCCGGAACCAGCCATGCTTACACCTTTCTTTTTGGGAGGTGGCCCTATCATTGAGCTCTCTATGCATCCGATTCCTTGAGCTCTACACTTCTGTTTGAACATTTTTCAGACAGCGTTGAGCTTGATTTCCTTTCGAGGCTGAGGGCATTGATGCTTGCAATGCCTATTTTGCCTTTTGACTGCATCCTCAATGCATTTAATTCATTAAAAACGGATGCCCCGCGGGCAAGTGGTATTCTGGTTTCGATGCGAGTTTCAAAAAAGGGTGATAGTCTAACATTGTCTTGATAAATCTGGGAATCGAGAACATGTTCAGTATTAGGTAAGTACATATTTCCTATTGGTGTTTTTACGGTAGATTTAGGTATCTTTTAGTTCGATAAAAATAAGAAATAAAATCGCCCTGTATTTTGCCAATCAATTTCAAACGTACTAGCGAAATAAGACTGCCAAACATCCAGTATCGGAACAGCTCTGAATGGCTTTGCACATGTTTGTGAGAAGCCGTTAAAAAGCTTTAACATAAATATTTTTGAGGATGAAACTCTACCAAGGCCATTAGAATTTTTTTTTTGCAGCTCATTTGCTTATTCATGTCATTGAGAGGATTCGTTTAACGTGACTGCGAATATATATTTGTTTCTAAAAATTGTTATTGCTTTAAATTGAGCAAATATCTAATTCTAAGGAAGCTCAGCTCGGGACCACGTGGTGGCCATTCTACCCTAAGCTCAACTCCAATGACACGTTCTCCAACTCCTGTGACTCCATGTAATTTCTTTCTCTGGGGTTATTTGAAAAATAGAGTACATGAAGCACCTCCAATTGATTTGCAAGATTTATGAGAGCGTATCATCCACAACGTTAACGAGCTTAAAGACAACCGTGAAATGTATCGGCATTCGATGCGAGTAATGAGAGACCGATGCCTGAAGTGTCTCGCAAGCAACGGTAGCCTGTGGTTGGAATAAATGAACTAATAGCGACTAAAATGGAAAATTATCTTGTAATTGAAAACAAATGTTTTCCTTTTAAAACTACCTGTTCTTTTTTGTCTGTTTTGATATTCAGTTCTATTCAAGCAAATGAAGTTAGTGATTACGCTTTTGAAAACCCGCTAGTGCAATGGGCAAAAAATCCAATCTTACTTTTCGCATAACAGTTTCTAAACCATTGTTATGACTAAAAAAGACTTTACGAGGTAAAAGAAGATATTTCATACTTTAACATGAGACTAAGTTCAAGCATCTCCAATCAATTTCTAATGAGTAATAAATGTTTGAAAATCCCAACACTTTTTTTGTGAAATACCCTGAATTTGAGGACTGAATGAACCATCTCAAGAAATTGAGAGTTTGATCTCAATCCATTGTTCGGATTTGAGAGCCTACTGAGCCGTACGCTGATCCCATATTTAAACGAAGAAACAATAGAAGAAGAGAGCAATTGTTCTTTGTTTTCACAACGACAGTCAATTCACAGTCTGCATAATTTTTTTCACGAAAATACAAATAAACTTGTATACTTCCGGAAATCATTGATTTTCATATTGATTTACTCCTGAGCATATTTTTCCCAGGAGTAAAGTTAGTCGGTCATATTAGCGTCATTTGTTAAGAAATATTTCAGTTATTACTGGTCTTCAAACTATTCAATGAGCATAAAATTACAAACGCTATAAAATGGAAAGGAATCATAAACACTAAGAAGCGAAAAACAGCTACAACGTGTCGCAAAGGGAGCTAGATCTTAACTGGCCTTCACTAGCAAAGGTTAAAATACACTCCTGCATGTCCTTCCTTTTGGTTATCCTGGATCACTCGTCATACAGATTTATGAGACACGTGCCATCCGAGATTATGAAATTTATAACGACGGCAAATATAAGACGTATACCTTCGGGAATTCGAAATGCTCTCCGGCTGAATACTTGAATGTGAACCAAACAGAAACAAGTGGTCGCATAAAATCAAAACACATCCTGTGTACTACAGCTCGTCGTAGCATTTCTGCTGACTTATCTGCAACGCAAACCTTTGGTGACCTTGATTCTATCTGTGTCCTAAAGTTGGAATCAAATGTTGACGCTAAACCGCAAATCCGCTTTACGCCACTTAACTAAGTGAACAATTTCTGTACTGTTGCAAATTTTAGGGCAATTTAGGCAATCAGATTCGGATTAAATTTTGTTCGTTGCATTCAACTGCCTATAAGTCGAGTCCGATAGCAAAAGAATTCATAAGGCTGTAATTTTACAGGTACAGATATATAATGTCTTGGCGTACAAGAAGAGGGAAACACAAAAACGTGAGCTTTTAAAAATCCCGATAAGAATGAAAAATAATAAGGAAATATTTACAGCAATGAAGCAACTACAACTTGCCTTTTAAGAGACAATAATCTACATTATCAATGTGGGAAAATTCCGTTTTATAAGGCGGCATTTTCCTCTGAGTATGTTTTTTTCTAATCTACTCCGGAGGTTCCTCATCGATTGCTGCAACCTTGCATGGTCCGTTTGCGACTTTCCCTTGAGGGGCTACCTTAAGAGTTGGGTCTATGCTACGCGGCAAGAAGACTGGGGGAATTGAAACAAAGAATTCCAGACGGATGTCACGGTATCCCAACTGAGATGTTGCAGCAATCAATGAGGAACCGCCAGAGCAGATTGGGAGAATGCATACGTAAAGGATGCCATCTGCAGGACGTAGTTTTCGAACACTGATAATCTGTTAAAAGGGACGTTGTATTGGTTCAACTGATGTCCAAAAATTGTTTTGTTATATTAATCTATTGTTATTTGGGGTTTTGAAAAGATCTGATTTTCTGTGCCACTCTGTATCTACGCTTTTTTTGAGCGTTTTTGACACACGCAGCAGAGCTTTTTAAACACAGAAGAAAAAATTTACAGAATACATAATCAATGGAACAAAAACTTGCTAGATTATAAAATATACGGAGTTACTCATATTGTTTGAAATGCTTTTTTAGTAGAAAGAACTTGCGAATACCTAAAACTGTGTTTACATTGAATAATTTTCGTCTTCCCTCCACCTGGTTCATATAGATTATAATTTTATTCAATCTTGGATCACAAAATGCCATGCATATTATAATCCATTTGGAAGTACAGCTTCGTTGTTATTTTTTACTAACTTTTTCAATCCTGTTTTGCTGTTTTTGAAAGAGAAGATATATCTTATGTAATGTGAACCTAATACAAACATGTAATTTGCTTTAAAAATCGTATTTTCACATTTTATTGTTTTAACGTTTTTTTTTAAACGTATAATTTACGGCATAGTTGAAAGAGTTACATTTAATCAAATAAGCTCTGCCGTACTGTGAAGTGATCACAGGGCGCTGTGGAGTCTCCCTCGGCATCGTGCCCTTACTGCCGGTCTTGTTCAACCGCTCGACACCAGAACGACGCTGGCGTTGTTTTTAATACCATTTTACCTTTGTTTCGTGACTGTCGAGTGTGTCTTTGAGCTTTTACCTCGGGAGTCTGCTTCAAACGTAAGTCTACGGCTGATTCCTTATTTTCAATCTCATGAGAAATCACGCTGACGTGGTGTCACTTTATACGAACCGTCTTAGCAGGAAGGCATTAGCGAGCCGTCGTTCTAGCGTTGATGACTTCGTGCAACCTCAGATCAGTTCATGTTTTCAGGTCAAAACTTCATCATTGTAGGGCGGCTCTTTACCACTTTGCCCGTTGATGTGCAGCTGCTCGGAGACAGACATCATTGATCGGTAGCCTAGTATTGCTTCACATTAATATTCACGTAAGACAGTACCATAATTAGTTTAACTACTTATCAGGTGGGATTTCAAAAGAATCCTTTCTAGTGTTTTTTCCCGATGCAACCGAAAAAATTAGTTAGCGTACAAATTGTGCGACCAACTTGTGATAAAATTAATTCAGACAAACTTTCCTTTTTTTCTAAGTGTTGGCTGATGGAGTAAACGCAATGAAGGAAAATTGTTGGTCTCTTCTGTACTCCTCGTTTCTCCTTATTCTAAAAATGATATTCTCTCGTGGCGAGCCATAACCGATGCGACAGTTTCGCAATTCACAATTACCTTTAATGTTCCATTGCAATGGTCTCTATCGGCTTGTGATCATTCATCTTCAAGCATTGTTTTTTGTCCCAACGCTGTCATAATTATAAAAAATTCAGACTCGAAGCTACTTAATTAGATGACCCCAATGTTTGAATTAATAAAGTTCTAAGAAAATTTTCAAAGTTACCTGCTACCCGCAGAAAATGCTAAATGCGTACAGATTTAAATTCCTCCTCATATCAGCTTAAATTTCAACTTTAACCTTTCGTAATTGTCAAAGCTCAACGCTACTACTGTATGAACTTTGGGAATATCTCGATGGCCGCATTGCTCAGGGACTGTGATCGATATAATGTCAAATGCATGCAGGTGGGATTCTCTTCCTGTGCATCATGAGGGCTGTCGCGCACCTCACCTCTACGTCCCGCCAAAAGTAGAACAGGACTGATGGTCGTCACCTCAGACATGACCTCATTTTGCGGCAGACTTGAAACGTTCATCAGGAAATGTTTAAAGTGGTTGAATGCGTCGACGAATTAATCAAACGCTATGCAAATCTAGTCCGGGAAATTCAAATTTTACAACACTAATGAAGTTTTTCCCGCCCATCAAGCGATTTCAGTCACAATGAAGACGAGATTCTCGCGTCGCATCGTGCTGATAAACATATTTCACACGCTGAGTGAATGATCTGGACCCAGAGCATTAACGCGGTTTGTTTCGTTAATAAATTACTCGTGTACATCTGATGTACTCTGGTGCACTGGTTCAATTGCGTCCACTTATGGCAGGATGAAAGGCTTCCCTCGTTGATTATTGAGAGTGGATGTTGAGAGATGTAATACAATGAAAATTTTAAAAAATAAAAATAATTGCCATTTTATTGCTTCTGCGACTGTGTTTCACGAGAAGAAAAACTTACACGGACTTGAACCGAGAACTGTATCGTTCCTTGAAAAAGTGCACACAAATCCATTTCTACGAAATTAGGGATTTTTTGTCAAGAAAGCGATCATTTTAACTGGTTGTAGGCGTACTTTTCGAACGAGTGCTTGACGGTTTCTGCATGTGTCGAGCTACAGTGTAATGGCAGCTCGCTGCTGGTGACTCTGCCAAGGCCACAGTGTTCAGCCCAGGCAATCTTTAGCTTACCTTGTCCCTCTCATCGCCCATCTCATTCATCCTGCAATTCGAGAAGGCAGTGCGTGTTGATATCTTCGTTCAATGGTACCTTATTGAGCGGTTATGTATCATTGGTCTATGTAAATGAAGAGCTACTGATGCCCTAGCGAATACAATGACGAGAATTTGGCTGGACTTTGTATATTTCCTGTTCTTGCGTTCCAATAGCTACAAACTTCCTGATGAATCACCACTACACCATATTCTTGTTGTATGATTCTAGCGAGCTTTGATCAACCTGGTAAGAATTTTGAAAGTTTTATAGTCCTTACTTAACTGTTTTCAAAATAAGGATTTGCGAATACTACCTCGCCATAGTAACATTACAGAGGAGAAATCTTCTAAAAAGAAGACATGAAATTTCAGTGTCG
This sequence comes from Orchestia grillus, assembly GCA_014899125.1. Classification (NCBI taxonomy): domain Eukaryota; kingdom Metazoa; phylum Arthropoda; class Malacostraca; order Amphipoda; family Talitridae; genus Orchestia; species Orchestia grillus. Next base: position 11,268 of record VOMN01125227.1, read on the forward strand.
ACTCTTGAAACCTAAAGTAATATTTTGCTCCAGAATACTCTTATTAGATTCTAAGCTAAAAAGATGTTGAGCACGGTGTAAAGCTCGGTTCTATGTGATGTGTGCCCAAATTTTTGTACGACAGGCGATGCATCATTCCATTTGAAAATTGTTCCCGGCATCGCGGATGGTCACGCCAGTAAGGCCCGCGAGTGGGTGGATCGCAGCAATTCAAGAGAAGGCTGAAAGTCCTCGTGGCTGCGCAAAACGGCTCAAATTCACGTCAGACGAAATACATGTAACCTTTGTCGTCTATAGAGAACCTATGCCTCCAAGGCTTTGCAGGGCAGTCCCACCTGGCCTGCGTTTCCACAGTATACGCAGGCCTACGCAGGCCAGAGCAGAAGTTCTCGGTGAAGGCCCACATGTCTGGGCCATGGCGGCGTGGACGCTCAAATTGGACATGCCTGGTCCAAATTGGACATTTCTGCGCCACCGCTACTCTGTTTCGGGCGTGAGACTGGGATTGAACTGAGGTAGTAGAAATGCGTGTGCTTTTTCAAGTTTGAAATCATGGGAGTAAATTTCTACTACCTACGTGGAGAAAATTCTTATTCATTCATGAGAGTAATTTTGAACACAATACTTCGTACAGTTGCTTTTTGAACGTTATAACTCACAAACTTTTAAAATACCTTGGAACTTACATGCTCGTGCCTTGATCTCTAGCGGTGTCGTCTCGTACCGACCCACTCTGCAATCTAGCACAACTGCCCACGGAGGTCTTGTAAAATGTTCGTCACGGCTAAAATAGACTCAATGACGATTCATTTTGTTATTTTAGATAACCCATCGGCGTATAAAATTCGGTGAGCATGCGAACCATCATAAATGATCAGTACCGGTCACACAGACTAGCCCCTAATTATAAAAAAGGCAGTCTCCTCACAACCTACTACTGTCCAGTTTGCAAAACTCGTCTTTGTATCCCATGAACACCTTCACAACAGTTACTACTTTAGAACACGTGTACTTTTATTAGTTTACTCGAAAATATGGACATACCATCCTGTTGGTTGAGTTACTCCATTTAGCTAAGCTCGCACATAAAGTACATAAAGTCATATGACACATACGGTGATGCTCGTACAGCTCGACATCACCATCGAAAACTTTAGTCGAGCTTCTTTGAAAACTTTATGAAACAACAAGGTTTCGGAATCGAGTAGGCGTCCAGTATCACTTATAACATTTAGAGAATAACAACTTGAAATACACTCAGCATGCATGCTCGTTAAAAAACTACTAATTATATAATTACCGAATGTAACCCAAAGTACTTAACTAATCGGCACTTGAGAAGAACGGGTCACAAAACCAGCTAAAAATAAGCCCTAATCAAGGAGCTTGATTGCTTTGGTGCCTTGATACTGAACGCTGATAAAATACGTTCTAATACAGGTTGAGAGCACGACCGAGGGGGTAAATAAAAAAAGTTGTACCACCGGTTGAGCGCCAGCCAGGGAGGGAAAGAGGTGATCGACCTCCACTCAGGTTCACGTTAGCATGTACATGTCAATACAGTTGTCGGGTGTGGTAGGCAAAGTGTTTTGTGTAATCTGCACTCGCGCGTAGTTTTAGCTGTGTAATCCGCCTGAGAATCGACAAGCGATCTATTGTAATATCAATTGAATAAACTGCTCAACTTTAAAATTCTTGTTCTCAAACGAGAGCGATTGATGAGACCTAATGTGTGGGTGCAGCGTCACTTGCAGTCTACATTCAATGCGTCCACTGAAAATGTCACCTATTTGAAAACGCTGTGGTTTGTAAACTATTATTGCCAGAATGAAGGGGTCCATTCCACTGAAACGATCAAAATTGAAAGCATAATGTTAAATCAATTTTAATTTGCGACATGACCACCACCGGACTCAACACATTCATCAATTCGATAATCAAAGTTAAGTAAAAACATTGACATCGAAGGACGAGGCAGAGGGGCAATCCATGCGAGGGTGTAGCACTCTGATCTTCCCATAAAAAATGTACAATCTTGTATGTACACATGTACTTACAGTACACTTAGTTTCTGTAACTTACGGTTTATTTTACATTGTTCCTTTTACTCTCTAATTTCAGGAACAAATTAGTTTGTATAAAAGTAAGTCTTCTCACCATTCGTATTATGAGTAACTACTTCCACCCCATTTTTATGTTCCTGAACATTTTTGAAGGTACCTGATGAAATGCTGTGTGTGAAGCATTCAGAATTATTGCGCTCATCTTTTGATCTGAAAACGTCCGAATTAAGTGGAAATAATTGCACACAGAAATAAGAAAATAACACCCAGCTGCATATTCATATAATTTATAATTGCATTTCAGTTGAAATACTCGCAGGCCAGTAGAAAGGCAAAAATGCAATATACTCGTAAATTACATGAGTGATGGACACTCCTTCAAGGAATACCAACGCGGGAAGTGATGGAAACTCAGATGCCAGAGGGATGGACAACCAAAGCGAGAAGTGATGGACACTCAGATGCCAGAGTGATGGACAACCAAAGCGAGAAGTGATGGATACTCAGATGCCAGAGTGATGGACACCAAAGCGTGAAGTAATGGACGCTCAGATGCCAGAGTGATGGACACCAAAGCGTGAAGTAATGGACACTCAGATGCCAGAGGGATGGACAACCAAAGCGTGAAGTAATGGACACTCAGATGCCAGAGGGATGGACAACCAAAGCGTGAAGTAATGAACACTCAGATGCCAGAGTGATGGACACCAAAGCGTGAAGTGATGGACACTCAGATGCCAGAGGGATGGACAACCAACGCGTGAAGTAATGGACGCTCAGCAGCCAACCTGTCCCTTTCCTGAGCCCCTGCAAATGCTGCAGGCGTCATGCGGCTGCAAGGTCTCTGGACGAGGTCGCCTTGCTGGTGGTGGCTCTCTGCATTCCAGGCGCCGCCGTCACCACCATCACATGAGAGTTGTATACTGCCCGCTTGGATCGAGTGAGACTACTCAAACCATCGTCTATCATATGGTTCATTTATGCTCGACCGTACTGCGCTGTTATTAAAAACGGAGACTAATCCAAATTGGAGATTGAAAACGCGATTATTTTACTCTTTTCTAATCCAACGACAAACTCTTACGTAAGCCTCTGAACTTCTCAACGTATACTGAGAGCCTTGGGGCTAAAGTTGGCTGAGCTACTGAGCTGTTTGTGCAGCCCTAACTTGCTACTGCTGTATTGCTGGCGAGCGGTCACTAGAGGATGGTGATGACGACGAGATTGCAGTGGAGGAGGCTTATCAACCGGTTCTTTCTCCGCCCAGCCACCGCAAGTACGGCCTGGACTCGACAAACCCGCCTCCTTCTCACGTAATCTTTGAGGTTCTCCTTGATAAATTGCTGCAAATGGTGAAAATCACTTTCAAAGCCTTGAATCATTCTTTACGAAAGATATCTCTAAATTGTGAAGGCAAAATAACATTTTCAGCGTCCTCATTCACTATAATATTCTTTTTCAGCACCATGATAAAACGAACACATACAAATAAAGAGAATTAATCGGCTAACAAGTCTCAGAATGCATGTGCTTCACCGTGAGAGTGGGCGTGATTCTAAAATGAAAAGGTCGGAAATTGGATTACACAGTAAAAAAGTCTCCATATAGTAGTAATTATGAGTAATTTCGTAAGTAGTAATTTCGTCGCAAGAGCTTCGCATTGCAATATTCTTCATTCAAATGGCAGCGGGAAAACGAAGCAACCGACCTGCTCGTACGAGGCTCCGACAGCCTCTCCAGCGGCCCTCAAGAACATTAAGTACTAGGGGAATGGAACCCGCAGCGCTATGTGTGAAGTGCGGAGTGGAAGCTGTAGTGAAAGAAGACTGCATGCTAGTCTGTGTTTATTTTTTGATCAAAAAGGGCTTCAACATTGAGAAGTGCCCAGTGAAGCACACTGTTTAAAATAACCGACGTGTCCAATCTACAATGAACGATATGCTAATCACAACAGTGGTGCAAAGAAAATCTACGTAGGTGTCATCATCACAAAAGACCTGAAGCGTGACAAGTAAGTAGGAAACAACGGCAGAAACGCAAGTATAATTCTTGATTTTGTAGACGAAATTTTCAATACAAATCCAAGAACATAATATCTTTCTTCTACAAAACACTAGTCCGACTACATCTAGGATATGCAGTTCAACTATGGTCCTCGAATCTAAGACGAGGGGCAAACAAGATGTAAGGGATCCAGCATAAAATTACTAAAGTAATTTCATAACTCCGTAACCTCAGCTATGAAAAGCGTCTTCTGCAGCTTGAGTTAACTCATCTTGCTTCAACAAAGAAGGTTGCGAGGTCAACTAATAGGGAACTAAAAAATAAGTTCCCTATTTCCCAGGCCAAGAATTAGTCACCGGCTACTAACATGGTGTAGGACCTCCACAAGCACGAATAATGGCGCCAGTCATGCACGACATTGAGTCAACAAGTGTCCTAATATACAGTACATGAGGTCGATTTTAAACGCCTCTTGCGTCAACTGATCTCGTAATGCGGCCAGAGTAGGTGGGCGACATTCTCGTCGTCTAACGTCTAGGTAGTCTCACAAATTTTTCATTGGGACCATGTCTGGGGGCTAAGCTTGAGCAACCTAAATGCCTGGCATATCCTGACTGTCACGCCAATTACTGACAATCCTAGCAAGATGTCCCGACAGTTCCCGTCCTGAAAGATAAACAAAGCCACCTGCTTTTCTCCATCCAAATATTGTGCAAGTGGCCAAGTTTGATTATCTTGCGGCTCAATGTAGCCATGATGATTCAGTTTGACGGATGCTTCAACTAATAGACCCCCTTTTGTATACTTGAAACAGCCCCAGAACATGATAGACCCTCCTTCTCTTTTTATCACCCCTTGTACACAGGTTTCTTTGAAGGCTTTGTGAGATCTTCGACCCACGGTATAATTTCTATAGAGACAGAATTGTGATTCATCTGACCCCATCAGACTTCTCCACTCCTTTACAATCCAATATACGTGTGCTTCGACCCAGTTTAAAAGACTTGTCTTGTGGGCAGGAATTAACATCGGCCGTTTACACGCTATTCTGCTTCATATATCCATTACATTGAGTTCCCTACGAAGAGAAGAATTCGTTCAGAAACAGCGGGAGGAGGCCAATCATTGACACTTCGCAGTAGTTCCACCCTTGATGTAAAGCAATTCCGGTGAACGATTCAGGACGCACAGCGGAGGTCGCTATTGGTTAGAATTTTCTTCCGACCACAATTTCACCATGAATTGCTGTGTGACCGGATAGTTTCCATTTTTGGTAGACCACGTAATAGTGAGGCATGAAACACCAGTGAATTAAACTACTTCCTTCATTGGGTGTCTCTAAGTCCGACCAAACCCAATAGTTCTTTTTGCCATTCCGAGACGTCTAAGTTTGTCCTATTGTTATGAAGCAACTAACGAACAAGTCTATACCTTGCCAGCTGTGAATGTCAGTACTTGCATATAACCTGAACTTCGGTAACAGCTTTGAAAATTATTTGATGAACTTAATAACAACTAGAACTAGAAAAACGATAGTGTCTAATTTTTTGTCCGTCCGTGTAACTTACTTTAATGGTTCCAACGATGCCAGCCGAAAAGTGATCTTCGAAAATGACAGTAACGCTCGTACCAGAAATAAAGGCAACAAAATAAAAAATAACTTCAGAGCATCCCAAGCCCTGAATTTTTTTTCCTGTTGAAATCTTTTGCGTTTGGAAACAAGCTCCTGAAGGTACTGCGAATACTTTCAAAAATCGTCTTCACCAATAACGGACAGAGAATCCTCCATCCTTCTAACACCTGAATCAAAAGCGAACGCCCCATCAAAGCTGTCACTGTGTTTACCTACCCGTATGATAAGTGTAACTTCGAGGGCGCCTCATCAGAAAGCAAGGTCAACATAATATAAAATGAGATAAAATTAACGATAAAATAATACTGACGATATGAAATACTGAACAGTATTCTACTCTGGCTAAGTTACCGTTATTTTATGATAAACTAAAAGAACCTGTCCCTCTGCATTTGTCGATATCAACCGGTTTTGAATTATCGTTCAAAAACCTATTGATCGATCGCAAAACAACAGTGCTTAGATAACAACCATGAGTAAAATTGAAACAGAAAATAGTATACGCTAAGCCGTTTGTGCTTTCTTTCTTGAAAACTGCTTTTCATGTACTTCAAGTGAGTTAAAAATGTCTCAAAAGAACACGTTTTATCACACGAGCATAATCAGTCCCCATTTAGAGCTGAGGTTCCGAACGTCTCGAAGGAAATATCTTTAGATACATTTTCTCTGTTGCTCTAATTCTTGTTTCACGGAGACAGAAATACTCCTGATCACCACCGAAGTGTGATGCGAAACCCTGAACGAATCAAGACCTACTCTCAATTGAAGATGTCAAAAATATTTTAGTGTCGTACCTCAAATTGTAGAGTAGAGAGCTTGTACGCGGGAAGAACCCCGTACAAGCTCGGTAAGAGGGGATAGGATGAGCAATAGGGTTAGATTAGGTAGGTTTGTCTGGCGCATGCTATGGGGACTGGCAACCCCAGGGGGCACTGTTAGATGGCTAGCTCAGCTATTGATTAGCCTGCAAGACTTCTGTCTTTCGTACCCACGTTGCTTTTTTCAGCTTTCACATGTGGCTCGTTATCTCTTCTTTGTCTTTTTTTCCTCTTCATTTTTAACTCGCTGTTTCTAAGCACTGGGGATCTTGTGTGAGAACACATCCTGTGCATAGATTCCCCGTTTTCTACAGCCTGTACTCTACGGTCTCTTCTCTTTCGAACAGATACAGTCTGAGTCACTGAAGAGCTACAAACTATATACTACTACTACAACTACTTCTACTACTACTACCACTACTACTACTACTACTACTATTACTACTACTACTACTACTACTACTACTACTACTACTACTACTAACACTACTACTAGTCTACTACTACCATTATTCAAAAGTACCTGGCCCCCACATCACGACTAAAAACGCCAGGAAACGCTGTATGCAATACTTTCAAAAAACGTCTTCAGTGATCGATTGTACAGTGATCGATTAGCTTCTCTCTCTTTATACTGTAATTAGCTAGAAATGAAGTAGCTTTCAGACGACTTGCAAAATTTGGTTCGCTTTTTTTTTGGCCCGATTGCATTTCAATTGGTGCTTTGACTATCTTAAAATCGGAGGTTATTAGATTAGTTTGCTGTCCACGAGAAAGGAACTGAGGTCCAGGCTTCGCACTGAAAAGATTAGTATTAAGTGCCTAGAGGGTGTCCTGCAGCCATACACACTTGGAGGAAGCTTACACCATACACTGTTTCACATTTATTTTTGTCTTTGAAGTCAATTGTGGCAACACAAACAAGAACAGCGTGGGTTCATGAAGGATATTTTAAGATTCGTTGCTTCTGGCGACGCTAACGAGCCGCCTCTTAGTATCTGCTATTTCTCTTTGTTCAATCAAGAAGAGTTTGAAGGACGGCCCATTAAGCCATCAACTCCGCCGTCATACACCTCCGCCTCATATCATCTGATCAAAGATCGCTCATGATTTCAAAGCAGTTCAATGAAATTGGCTCTTAGAGTAATATTGGCGGTCTTTTTGATAAGAAAGGTCCATCATGAACGTATATCATCATGAACGGAAAGGCGCGGACGTCCTTCTATTTTTACGTAACTTCATTTACGTATATGTACTTGCATGTTGATGGCAGGCCGCCGCATGCGGAACGCAGCCTTGGATAACATGTCTCGCCGGTCATTTCAAATGTAATAGGGAAAATTGGTGTGACGGTGCAGGGTCATCACTTATTCTTATGCAAGGCTTGCTCAAGCTCGGACACACGTGACTTTTGGAACATTATTTTCTGAAAGGTTACAATGTATGCGTGGTCTGAAAATACAGCTGGAAATACACAGTTCTTGCTGTCAGGTATAAGAAAATTTAGTATTCTCTGCCCCAACGCAAATAAACAAAATATCACTTAATTTAATTGTAGTGTTTTTTTTTCAATGGAATTTTAGACTGAATTTTAACATAAGTTTACTCATAATGTTCGGACTTAAAATTTACGTTGATGAAGTTATGTATATATGTGCACGTATAGAGTGCCCCATTTAATGAGGTTTCATGAAATCAATAGTACCTCATGAATTAGCTCTTTGCAAACACCTCAGAAAACATTCTGTAAGTAGCGTACGTTATTACGATAAGCGTATGTTATGAAGATAAGCGTATGTTATTAAGATAAGCGTATGTTATTACGATAAGCGTATGTTATGAAGATAAGCGTACGTTATGAAAATAAGCGTGTGTTATTTAGATAAGCGTATGTTATTAAGATAAGCTTATAAGGATTTTGTTGCTTACGAATCCAATTTCGCTTGTCTCCGCCCATCGTAAAATGCTGGGCGTAAAGACCGCATACTCCTGCTGGCTCTCTGTACACGCTCACTGGGGAAAAATGAAACACAATGTAAACGTCAAAAGAAACTTTTCCATTGGATGAGTTTATGTACGCCGAATATAAGAAAAGAAGTTTGAACGTATAGAGAACGACTGCTCTGTCGTGTCGTTGGCATGCTTGGAGAATTAAATGATGATGATGAGTCATGTGAATACATTCTCGGGTTCAAACTAAGAATTTTTCCAAGTCTGTGCACCCAGTCTCAGATATATGCAGAGTCTGCGCATCCAGTCTCAGACATATCCTGAGTCTGCGCATCCAGTCTCAGAGCCATTCAACGTCTGTGCACCCAGTCTCAGAGATACGCAGAGTCTGTGCACCCAGTCTCAGACTACTGTATTCAGAACATGTGTTCTTTACGCCTCAGAAAGAGAAGCTCCAAGGAAGAGAAACAATTTCCTTTGCCAAGCCCCTGCCCAGCGACTGTCTTTTTTAATAACGTACCATGCGGTGCTCACCTTCGCCCACGCTTCCAAAAGAAAGGAGATTGTGTAATGATTTGGTTAGCAGCTCTTTAATAATGAGAGAAAATTAGCATGTGCAGCAAGAGAAAAACTTATGCTCCAGCGTAGAACTAGAGTGTGTGAATTCCGTTTATCGCCCTACAAAAATAAAGGGAATAGCAGATAAAAAACAAAATTCTTTATTTCTACGATTGGCCAGTGATCCACAAAGAAAATTGTAAAAAATTATGACAGAAATATTTATTATCATTCTTAATGAGTATCGGGCGTCACGCACAACTCTAGACACGAGCGTGGTCCCACAGTTCGCTGCACATAGCTAAGTTGGGTCGCCTCGCAAGACCCACCATGAGTATGCTTTACGAATACCAAATCCGAAGTCCGCGAACCAAGCTTATGCGTAGAACGTAAGCCCAAAATTTCCTACCATAAACCACAGGTTCATTCTTAATTCCCTCAATCTGGGTACAAGGAACTGCTGTACGAGTAAATGTGCATTTCGTATTGTGAAAATAGTGTCGGTTTTTTTCCTTGACTTGTACTTCGATGAAGGTTGGAAATAGTAAGGATGAATGCTCCAGAAACCGTCACAATTGATCACGTGATGGTACGACAGTATCAATAAATTTTTCGTAAGTAATATCGAAAAAAATTAAGCCCTGTGATTTGATGCTGTAAACAACAATATTTTTGTAAGAACGACGTCTGACGTTCGTGAGTTCAAAACTTGCGACTTCTTAAAGCAAGGCTCGCTTGAACCAAATTTGGCGAGATTTATACAACACACGTACTGCATAGAAAAACGCTTGACCAAAATAGCACTTCACTCAAAGGCCATTCACGCATCCCTTGCAATGCGATTGATAGATATGCATAATTTCCTGTCCCATTTTCTTACTCTATTCTCGGCAGGCTGATCTCATTACGTATTTAAAAGCAAATGTTCGTGAAAATATTTACGTGACAAAAAACGATCACGACAGAATCACAGCTACCTGCTGTAAGTATTACAACAGTATTAGAAGAAAGGGCTAAAAAAAATTCATGCTACGTTCGGAAGCAAATGAAATTTTCTTGCCAACAAGAAGAAAAACTAGCATTTGGGGCTACAAATTCTTATTCTTATAACATCGCCCTGTCTCCATCCCCAAGAACCGATCAATCACTGCCAAGACGATGCAGAGGTAATTCAACCCCACTCGGTGAAGTTTTTACCCAATTCATTTTTATTTTCTGGGCTGCCCTATCAGGCACGATATACAATCGCCGTTTAAACATTTTTGTGAGGCTCAATGAAGAGCTCGACAAAACCAACACTTGACAGCAAAATTTTTATTGTCCAGAGATGATTTTAACTTTTTTCGACTTAGGAAAAATTATTATTTGAATAAATATTACCAACTGAGCAGAATTGGATCGTGAGGATAGAACAGGGTATCATAAAAAATAAAAAACATGGTGTTGGTACTGTAGATAAATAGTAAGGCCAAAACTGTGAGGTTGTTTCAAAAATATTAACTTATATCAGAAACATAGTTTATCATCGAAAATAGAATAGTAAAACTGTTTAAATCAGTCAAAACTATTATTCTTGTGCATCAATGCATCTCTGCCCTCGATCAACCAGATATTTATTCCCAGTTGATTAAAACTTCTGTATAAAATTAGACGTTCATTGTATATATGTAGACATGTTCGNCCGCGGTAGGACTAGGACTTCTAGGAGAAGACGTAGGGCGTCAAGGCTTGACGCAAAATTAGAGATACTTTGTCATAGGCCCGAGAACGGTTTGCTCGTTCGCTCTCTGGTTGATACGAAGCTCATTTGAACGACTAGGCTGTTATTATAGTTGTCACTGTTCCCCTTATCACGATTTACTGACTCCCCTTTGCTTAATTAGATTAATTTACGATAAATGATAACAAAGTGTTTCATTTTCCCTTCGGAGTATCGTTAGATCTCTGCGCGACCTGACTGCTCGGCCGAACGCTACGAACAGCTACCTAGGTGTAAACGCGGGAAACCCGCAAACACGAATAAAAATATCAATCGAAATAATCCGCTAGAGGCCGTAATATATACACTTTTTAGCTGTACCGTAACAAAATCTTTAAAAGCTGATTCTACCTATGGCTGGGAGCTGAAAGTTTTGCCGTTTGAAAACGTATTTAAGGGCTTAAACAATTTTTAGTCAGTGGGTGAAAGATCAAGAAAATATGAAGAATGTGCTAAAATCTCGTATCCCAAGTCAGGGATTTTCTGCAATGTCTCCCTTGCAACATATGGCCCACGCACTCTCGAGGAGCAGAATTGGGCCTAGCCGATTCATCAATGGCGTTGTCTGCAAGTGGCGTGAGACTATCGAGTTGACACAGAGACTAAGACATTTATCTGACGCCATAAAGTGGATTTTGCTCAACAAGTACTTTCGATAGAGAACTGCATGACAGCCTCTTCCCTCTTCATCTTCAATGCTCTCATCACCTTTACAGAATTTCTGAAACCTTCTTCGTTTAGTGATCGATCACTTGGGGACCCCTCACTCCATGCTCTGTTACATATGTTCAAACTAATTACTTTATACTTCGTTTATTTATTAAAATTAATATTTCTAAGTTGTTCTTCAGTCCAAACGCCACCGTCTTGAATAAATTGAGTGTTTTTTCTGGAGACGGAGTTCAACGATGCTCAGAAACTCACATGCGTTTTAAATCTGATGTTACTTGGAAGAGCTTGCGCATCCGGATACATTTACTCCGGAAACGTTTATTGACTTCCTGTGTTTCTGCTGTACGAGGAAAACCTGTCCCGCACTAATGATTAAGATATCAAGAATCCTCTAATTTCAGGATTTTTAACTTTCAAAAACTTCAAATAAAATCTTTAACTGCTTAGACGCAAATAGGTATCGTAATGAAATAGCTTTTAATTTTTCATCCAATAAAAAAACAAAATAAAAACGTTTCGTGTCAGTCCCATTGTCTCCTAAATCAACCCGAGTAAGACGAAGTTTATCATTCAGACTCTTTGGGCGGCAACATTCATTCCCTGGCTTCAATTGTTAAAGTCCAATCAAAATCCGTTAAGAAAGAGATGAATAAGTGGGATGTATCATTAAAAAGGGAATAATAACTAGACCCAAAGGCCGCAGTAGCAAAAAGAATCATCATTTCACCTTAAAGCTGAAGAAATCAATGAGAAGAGATACAACTTAATCCATGAGACAGTCGGCAAGCAAGGGAGGACTTCCAGCTGTGACAGTGAACGAGAAGTTAAAGAAAACTTGAAAATGATAGCAGATGTGATACTCGTGTGGACAAGCTCTTGCTTACGGTTTGCATGACAGAAAACTAAGAGGTTGGAGACCTTGAATAATATGTCATGAGAAAAATTATCATAAAGCACTGTAACGTACGAGTATTGCGTACGCTAGAATTTCACAAAGGATGCATTTACTCAGAAGCACAACTGAAAGTTGCACTCTACATTCAGGTACTAATGAGGTATGCAAATGTTATTTTCAAAATAAAAATCATATAAAGGAAACTGTTTTAGCCTACATGGTTGCTGCCGCGATGATCAGACGATGATGTTAGTCATGTTTGAGAAGAATGAGACTGTTGGAAGTTTGTTATTTCTAATGCTTGAAATATGTGTGTAAAACCAGAACTTACTTGGATGTAACACGGTGAGAGATAACAAAAATTCTGTAAGGATTAAAAAAAGCATTCAAATTAATTTTCCACCTTGACTGAGCGTCTTGAACTCACGTGTGAGATGGCTCGAGAATTTCTCATGGATGACTTTAAAGGATAGATTGGAGCGAGAGGAAATTAGTTCCATTTTCTCGTTTGGTTTGAACTCATCAGACTTCAAGATTTGGTGTATACATTGTTCCAATAGTGATTGGTCCTTGTAGCGTTTCTATTGTTACTGCCTAAATATCTGAATAAAAGTTAACAGTTAGTTTAAATTTAACTCCCTTTTCAACTGTTATCGCTGCTCCAGCGTATCGTTTATTGGTCCTAGTTATTATAAAGGTATTATAATTCCTCTGGGAAGTTTGTGTGCAGCACTTCGGGCACATACAAGCAAAACTCTCAAAGCTTCACCTGCAGAACGTAAGAGCTGGACATAAAGAAGGATTCATCAAAACATGAGCCGAGGTATCGTCAGTGCGGTTGGAAGAGCAGCTCCAGATGCATGCAACTTGAAACTCTTAGCATGGTTTTGTCGTAGTACTTTTAAATAATATTCAAGTACTTTGAAATGTTCAAACTCCTGTTTAAACTATATTTTAAATTTTCATGAGCATTGCATCATGAGTATATAATTATTTATGGTTAAAATGTCATATCCGCTTACGATTACTGCCAGGACACTTCTTTTCATGAGTCTGAAGCTCCGTCATATTTTAGATGCTCAGAGCCGAGTGAATTTCAGACAGTTTCATTGGGATTATTGAACCCATTCCCGAGACGTAACGAAACAAGCTCAGGGCAACATTTGGACAATTTTACTGCTACTCCCAGAGTGGCTGCAGCAGTCTTACCCTGTCCTTCTGGTGTAATGCCTCCACGTGTAGTTTTCTCTATGCTGAGTTACTAAAGATTTTCTCATCTCGGGCCTAAGCTCAGTGATCTTCACTTTTTGTGATGATCAAGAAAAAGCTGCATAACAGTTGCTCATGGACCTGCAGTGTTTACTATCACTGCAGTTGGCTGTTTCCTAGCATTGGAACAGTTAAATTCTCGTTTGTTACTGGTATATTAAGAGAGACACCAGTTTTTATGGTACAGCGTGTTGCACACTGAAGCTATGCTCTAATAATTTCAGGAAGATGGAGGTGCTCTCCGGTGTTCTTAATTTTTTAGCACAGAGAAGAATTAACAACTTCCACGAGCTGGCAGTGTACCACGACTTGGGACTCTGCTTTTTTTCATCGTTGCGAGTAATTTCATAGTTTCATTCGAATTGCAGAGTGTTTCATTTTGGACGGTCCAAGAAACTTCTTATTAAAACGTACGGATCGTGTGAAAGTCATTAATAAATATGAACTGAAAGTCTGGTAAAACTCAACTTGGAAGAACTACGACTACTCAGCTCGTCTCAGAATTTTCATAACGCACATGCAGGACTGAATTGAACAGGACTGAATATTTTTCATTTAAATAGTTTTATGTTTGAAGTACTAATGAAAAATCCTCACGTTAATTCTTTTGACATTTGAATTGTCCGTTTTTATTCCTTTGACATTTTTTATTTATTCTTTAAAACGCATTTCAACATCAGAACTTTGATAACAACTTAAATTATCACACAATATCAACTCATAAATTTATGCCAGCAACCTTCACTGTTGCTATGAAGGTTGCATCTCTAAAATAAAATCAGAAGTCGATGTTTTGTGTAGCGCATGGTGCAAGCAATATTTGATATTTACTCTATTTGAGTCCCAGGTAATTGTAGGGCATGCCTTGCGCTAAGGGATGCCATAAACGCATTGCTTGAGCGATCACTACGTGGAGTATCGTTCGAATTCATAGAAGATGAAGTAAACTGAAGCTAAGAGTGAAATATTTTTACATTAAGGTTTGATTTTCCGCTTTTACATGGCTGGGCTAAAACTTGAATTCACCGTCAGAAAATATGTGTTTATGAAGAGTGTTTCCTTTATAATATGCAGTTTTCGTCTATGAGGAAATATTTGCAGGTGTCGTAATGAAAATAGCCCGACATTCTGTCAATTAAATGACCGTCTTATGAGAAGGGTTTATTCCTTACAGGATTGGTTGCTCCCACTCCTGAGATGCTGTTAGCATAGAGGCCTTCACTTTATTGTTACCCCATTAGCTCTACTTATTTTATTGTCATCTCATAGATTCTATTACTTCATTGTCATCGCATAGAAGCTACTATTTTATTATTGTCTCTTATAGGTGCCACTATTTGAATACTATCTTATAGAAGCTACTGCACAATACTTATCATGAAGAGGCCACCCCTTTAGCGCTACATCAGAGAAGTGCAAATAGACACACTTCTATTTCAAGCTCTAGTGGGGAAATCGTTTAGTCTGCACAAAGAATCAACCCCTGCACAAAGCGAGTCGATCAGTCGTTTTATACACAGCTCCTCTGTACGATATCAAGAGGACACATTTCGTGTATCCTTATACGGCAATCCAAGTATCATAGATATTAAATTTTTAATCGCTCTACGAAATATGTTTTGCGCTCCCCTGTAGAAACTTCCGTAATCAGTCGTTTAAATTATGAGCATATTTAGTGTAGAAAATGTCTACATACATTCTTCAAATGATTATCTAACTTTTTATTGCTCATCTTTGTAATGAGCTTTTGAACAAATCTTTATTTAGTGTGAGTGCACGAACTGTAACAAGTATCTTCAGCCGTTCCCAACGCGTGCTAATTGCCTGTCAATTTTTCAAGTAGAAATGAACTCTACGCGTCTAAGATAATGGTGAGATGAAGGTTGTTCGAGCTTATGAGTAATTTAAGTAAGACTTACTTTAGTTATTAAAGCGTTAGAAAACTCTCTGAAAGGCTTCATTTCAGGTACATCATATCAATTTAACTTCATTAGATGAGAACCAAAAATTTCCAAATTCTCAAACGAAGTTGCCTCGCCTTTCCGTAACCTCAGCCCACTAACATTCTTTTGCTTCCATTTGTGTGAAAAGTTAATGTTGAGATTCGTAATTGTCACAGAATTCGTAGCGCAGCGTTAAAAAATTGCTCTTCCCGTACGGAATGAAGGTAAATCTCGCAGCACGAGTTTCATTGTTCCATTGCAGAGCTCGCTGTGCGAACTTCTCTTCTTGCAGAGTAATTTTTTCCTTCGAAGCTCATTTAAATTTAATCAATCAGCTCCAGTCCCAAATATCCTTTTTTATTGGGTCTTGAGACAGTAATAAATGCAGGTCGTTTGTATGTTTCGTTTACATTAGTAAGATCTGTTCACTAAATATACTCCTCTACCGGGATCTATAAGCCCAATGTGTATTTTCTTGTTCACCTCTACAATAGAGTTCTTTCTCCTCTTATTAGCGCTGTGACTCCCATGAATTCTCTGAGCTTTTGGAAAATACAGCAAGTTAGAGCAAAATGAGACTGAATAGCAATCTCGATGACGAGTGAACACTAAACAGAATGGGAGAGGAGATAAGTTTGAAGTATATGTTGCATTCCATACTCAATACGCATAATAGTCTCATTTTGTGAGGTAAAGGTTGGAAGCATTTAGTTTTTAAACAACTCAACAGATTAATCTATTTCTAAAATAAATTGATGTTTTCAACCTTTACCTTATAAGATGAACCTGGAGGGTGCCTAAGAGAGAAATTAATAAATTCACCGTAATGCAAGTTACAGGTACAGAGAATTAAGAATACGCTCGTGCCGCGAGTTTCCGATCCAATGATTTGAGCCTGGGGTCCGTGGTCCTCTATGCAGCGTAGAGGACGTGAAGGGGCTTCAGAGGGACCTTGAAGGCGCCGCTAAATCTTTTGGTTGATCATACGAGCTTGCGAGCAAAGAATGATACAGTTCTGAGTTGTAGAGCCATCATATGTTTTAATTTGTTGACTGTAACTAGACCGCGATACGTCTAAAAATTATAATGAGACCGCCACACAAAAATTTTACAATCAAGTGAAAGACACCGTTTAATGTATTGCTGAACATCAGCAGTAGACCCAGTAGATACATTGAAGAAAAATTTTCACTCTGGGAGCTACTCTTCTGTGGGGGATGCTCATAATAAGAGACAGCCTTTATACTGTATCACGTGTTCTCCCGCACGATTTTAAATCGTGAAATGATAAGTTCTTCGGGAATATCCCCGTTGTTGTCGTACTTTAATTTGGTGGGAAAACATCATCCACATCAAAAAAGCTAGTACGTTTTTCACAATTTACCGTCCTTTGATGAATAAGTAGCATGAAAAAATACCCACTGTATTTATAATTCCCTTAGGGCTAACTTCAGGGAAGAAAATGTGGTAAAATAGACGTGGATTTTCCTCATTCATATCTACTCTTATTCGATTTGACGTGGCATGTCATAAGAAAAAGGTTGAATGAGCCAGTTCTAAGAGCTCTACTTTTCTTGGGGAGCAAAATTTAGCTCGAGACTAAAAATCGGCGACGACAGACTGAAGCTCGATACATAGAGGGCAGGAAAGAGCAGGGGGTTTAGCTGGAATAATTCACTGGTACTGATTCAAAGAGTGAAAGTTTACTGAGTCAACGGATGACATGAGTGGACGATGGTAAACGAGGTCGGCGTGTGAGGAAATTGAGCTTAGAATAGAGTAGCAGATAGGAGTCCCGTCGCTCGTTCAACTGCGCGCGTACCATCATTCAGTTGTGTTGAGAGTTATCAGAAAGAGCTCTAACAACCGTAATGAATTAAAAATGAGCCATGCTGTTTGAATGGGTAATTTCCAATTTCCCCAAGTACCGAGGTAAATATTAGTCCCATGAGAAGGGAAGGTAGAAGTGTGCGCAAACACGCACGTTCGGTACACGTATCTTTGTAATTTGAAGCGAGAGGAACTTTCCCACACGTGTGGTGATGCTTATTATGAGCGAGTCCGTGATCTCAGTATTTTGTGCGAGTGTATTTTAGAGTGCATTGTTTTACCTGGGATCTGATTGAAGGTAATCTGCACATTTATATACTCGAATGCCAGACCGTAAAGAGGGAACAAAGTGATCTGCACATCCATATGCTCGTATGTCGGGCCGTAACCATGGAGGAAATAGTTAGATCGATGCAAATAAAAAATGATAAAATTGTACGTAAATTTTGCTATCCCAACCATCTCTGATGATTTATCAATGCAGTTTGTTCATTTCAGAGAATATATTTTTGGTTCAGAACTTACTCTGCCGCTCCCTCAATCCATTGAAAAATTATGCTCTTATAGGAATTCATTCATTCATCATAAATATATGCATGAGAATAATCAACGTCACATGCTCTCGAATAAAATCAGACGTTCGGCGAGCGGATTTGAGCTAGCAATAGCAATAAAAAAGCCATAATCTTATTAGCAAGGGTATCAAAATGTAAGCATGATCTATACTCATCATCCTTTCTCTGATTCAGCACTGAATATTGAACCTACATGCAATGTTCACACGAAACTCTTCGTTGCATAATCTTGATTATAGCCTTATTCGTACCATCATTCAGCCGTGATATAGATTCATTGGTGAATTTTAAATATCTTAATTTATTAAGTTTCTTTGATTCAATGTTCAGCACTAAATTTCAGCAGCTCAAAAACACAGTACATAAGTATGTGCTTGGCAACGGACCCAATCGAACCATCTCGCGCAGTCAGCATGTAATTAATTGGTGTGGCAACAAAAATTATTCATTTCAGTGTAATTACTACTTCAGAAACCACTGAATTAAAATTTACAATTATCTGAAACGATTAATTTCGAAAAGAATTTTACACATACTGACTCGAGTTTTCTCTATAAGAACCTGAGTAAAAGTTCATTAGCTTGAAAGAGCATAGGTAAAAATCGTTACAAGTCAGTCTCACCAGATTCTTTCAACGGAGCTATGTGATTAGAGACAAACAAAATTTAGACTTTCAGCAAAAGGAATCAATCTGCGTTCTCCTAACTTCAATTAACGGGGTCCTTTGAAGAACATTCGAGAGAATAGTGAACAAGTTTGAGATACAGGGAACAGGGGAAAGAAAACTAGGAAACGAGGTCGCGTCAGCGATAAGGGTCGTTTTGGATTCAAATCACTCCAAATGATGCTTGACACGTGAGAGATGACCCTAAAAATCAGTGACAGAAGATTTAAAAATAAAATTGGACATGACATCCATAAGGACAAACGTAGGCTCTGACTACAAGAAGTTACGTAGTTGGAAAGGGGAGTGATGGCTGAAACATGGTGAATGTAAGCGAATCCCCAAAGCAACCAGTAAATGGGAGTCCGCCTTTCTCAAGTACACTTGTTTTTCACTGTACTTGTTCTCGGAGGATTACTTCGATATCCACTTCTGTTTGCCTCACTCGTGTAGGCGCTGTTCTCTGACTCAGGTAATCGATTGATTAATGTCTCCATTGCACTGATCATTTATTGTGAAGCCTGAGATTCACAGGAAGTGGATTCACCCTGTCGCTGTATATCCGAGCTTTAGTTTGAACTAGCAGGACACGTGAAAATTTCACGGAAATTTAGATAAACAAA
>VOMN01125228.1:0-67563 GCA_014899125.1 Orchestia grillus
CCAACGGTCGTAGTGAGTCATTAGCTGTGGCCCCTTAATTCCATGAGAAAGCCAGAGTTCTGATCCTTCTAGCGAGTCTTTTAAAAAGACTCGGCTGTAGGGAACGAGAGATCACATCCACTCCATACTCAGCGCTCATCACACTAGTGCATCCTTGCGTTGCGCCCCCGCCTTCGCGGCGGACGGTGCCACTTCGCGTTGGTCATTCCGTCTGAGCACCCCTTCGGCAGCGTTCCTTTACACCGTCGTTAGATCGGACTGCTGTCCTATTGTTTGGTGAACTCTATTAGTGCCCAACCTGACGTAAACTCTCCGCGACTGAACCCTAAGCTGAGTATACTACCCAAAGCCCGCTGTGTTATTACAACACTCATCAATGCGCTCTCATTCTTAGTAGGACCGAATCCCGTTTAGGATTAATTTTCGTATTGTATTCCGATGGTAGGCATTTTGTATTGAACCCCATTTCCATGCATTCCATGTGTTAATTTAACCAGTAAACGATGGCCGTCGATTAATTCATTTCTGCCCTTGATTATTGTCTCATTGATATTCGAACTCTATGATTAAATCATTGCCTTCTGCTCGATGTCACGTTACCAATCATAAAATATCAAAAAATGAAAGGCACGATTATGCCGAAAGAAAATCAGTGCTTCACTAANCTGCCCTTGATTATAGTCTCGTTGATATTTGAAATGTATCTTGGAAAAGCCTCAGATAAAATCATTGCCTTCCGCTCGATGTCACGTTACCAAAACCAATCAAAAAAAATATACGATGAAAGGCACGATTATGTCGAAAGAAAATCAGTACTTCACTAATAATTCAACGAAATATCCAACAACCAAGTAGCACACAACAGTGCGACCAAATGGCCTGACACGTCTGATGGCTCAGTAATAGCGAAGTAAACTTAAAAGTTGAACATAAGTCCCCACAGGGGGCATAGGACGATCATAGGCAATAGGTAAGTCAAGTTTGTTTACCCTATGCCTTGGGGACTGGCCACCTTNATGAAAGGCACGATTATGCCGGAAAGAAAATCTGTGCTTCAATGATTAATTCAACGAAATATCCATCAACCGAGGAGGCACACAACAGGAGAATGATTATCAATTATACCCGTTTTCAACAATTCAGCTAAAAGTAATGAAAGGGTGAATCGTTCTGTGCATGACATATATGAAACAAGTTCGGCTTTTATGAATGAAGGCAATTGCGCTGACAAGATGTCAATGAACACAGATATACAATTTTGTGCGTCTACGTTGGGTGCGAAGACAGCGGTTATACGCGTAGGAGTTAGTTTAGAAAATGCAGCCCTCAGGTGTGCATTTCTATCCTCGAAATAGACTACAGTAATCCTTCGCATATCGCAGGTGATACGTTTTCAAAAACTCTCCTTGATAGGTGAAAATCTGCGAAGTAGCAACAGGACTGGCTAAAGTAAATGAAGAATCTTAGTATTGCAGGGTAGAGTTACCGAAGAAGAGATTGAACTATCTTCTTCTTTATAATCATACCTTCTGTACCGTTGATTCTCTCATGGTAAAAACCTTTCAAATTTCTGTGTGTGTTCATTAATATCACTACAGTTGTATGTGCAAAAAACTGGAAGATAATGCATTGAACAGTTTTTGTTTTCATATTCAGTCGGGGTCTTGGAGGGCAATATTGAGATTTATGTGGATCATGCGGTGTAATCTGCGTTATGAATGAAAAGAAAAGTTTTCGACCAACAAACGAAAAGAGTTGCTGATCCATCCGACTGTTTTCTGTTCAAACTTGGAGGGAGTGACATTATCTGAGCTCCTCAGGATTTTCCTTCCCTCTTCTGCCCTTGTCTTCGTGTGTTGAATAAATACCAATTAATGGGATCCATGTGCATTTGTGAGTAGGTTAAAGAACTTGGAGGGTTGTGATCATTATTGCAATAATTAATAGAACAGAAGATATACAATTTCTATGCAAGGAATTACCCCTTGGTGGCACCTTGGATAGCAGGTTCGTTGTGATCACATAGTCACGTAGTGTTTATTGTGAGCGCCCTGAGACAGAGCGGAGCACGAGTGGTGTGCTCAATGCCCTAATGAACATTAAGTAGCCCGCAGCAACAGGAACAGCGCAGCACTGGCAGCAGTCTGAGGAGAGACCTTGAGGGAGACAGTGTGATGAGTCTATCTTGTGGTTGGTGCCGTATTTTAGATACCTCTCGCATTTATTGTAATGTCTTAATATTAATCAATTTGTTATAACACGAGTTATACCTCATAATGCTCACGAAACACTCGCAATTAAACCTTCAAGTTCTTGTCCTAAATTGATGTATGAAACGTAATTCACTGAGTTCGGTAAACCTCTCATCACAATCAAACTCATCCTCCATCACCGGCTTCCAATTCATCTTTGCCAAGTACGTCAAGGACACATTTGTAGTTATTGACTCCTCATGCTTCCATATATGGTGGTGTTCTGCAGCGCGTAGGAATGTGTACTAGAAATTTAAGCAATAAATAGGTTCACTGGCAAATGCTACCATTGTCTAAAAGTTAGTGCAATTAATCAACAAGGCATCGAAGAGCTCATTATGAACCTTACTGCGCTACGATGATGTAAGCTACTTTGGAGTTGTTAATAGCTATAAAATTCAAGGTATGCCATGATAATAAGCCCTCAGCGTAAGTTGCCCGTGGTTTGAGTGCGATTGAGAAGAAATACTGATCAGGAGGAAAGTGGAACATCATATCTGTTTACAATAAATCAAATACATTCAATACACCTGATGAGTGAGATATGCTCACGATAGTTGTTAAGAAAAAACATAAACATACAATGTTAAATCAAGCGATCTGAACCTGTAGCATTACGCATACCGAAATTGTACGAACTTCATCAAAATGGAGGCAGGCAACAGATCGTAGAACGTCGATATCAAACTGGTGCCTGCGCGGTGGAATTCTGGCTCTATAATTAGCCGTACACAAAAGCGAAAAGTAGAGGAATATATTGTGAAAGAATGAATTTCTTATTCCATTGTAAGAGAGGACTTGAAGTGAGGTGCAGTTTGAATTTGGCTTCATTTTCTAGGCTGTAGTATAAAGTAATCTAATGAATACGAACTCAGTTTTTAAGATCACGCTTATTTCGTAGAATATGGAAGCTCAAGAGTAAGAAGAAGAGTATCATTATCAAAATAACTAAACCAGAGGAGATGGCTTATAGCCACCAGCTTCGTCATACTTACGGGCATTTATTTATGCACAGAATAAATACGCGTACAAAGAACAACTTCTTAGGAAAAAAATTAATTCTGAACTCTTTATCCTTATTGGTATTACGTCAGCGAGGTCGGTTGGCTTCGAAAATGATTGCCGACCACTTGCGAATTGGCATCGTGCGGAGATAAAACTTAGCGATGATGATAAAAGATAAAAAGATAGACGGTTCTCAGATGCAGAACTTCCCTGAAATGCTCCGCGTTCAAGCGAGGCAGCGAGTGCTCCCTGGATCTGCCTCCTCAATTTGGGAGACATAATGAACTTTGTCAATGAATTATAAAAGTGCATATATATGTGTGTGAGTACATAGATATGTACTCACTAGTACCGTAGCACTAGTGAGATGCAATGGAGAATGGTGCTTGTGGTAGGTAGACGTTAACTGAAAAGAGCTGTATTATGGCACTGTAGTACTGGAGTACGACGGAGGACAGTACCGGAGTACTGTGATAAAGAGTGAAACGTAAGGCAGGGCCAGAACACTGTCGTACCGGAGTGTAACAGGATCAGTCCCAAAGCAAAGTAATTCCAGAATGTAAGAGAGAAATGTGCTGTAACATGTGTATTACGCACAGCGCTGCTTTTTTGCACCGTTCAGTAGCAGAAGAATCATCCAATAAAAATTGAGAATTAACTATAAAGTCGTGTAACAGTTGTTCCATTACATTTTAGTTTCATTTTTAGGAAAATATTTTTTGCAGGAATATCAAGTAATTTGAAGCACGTTTTTCATCTCTATCTTTTACAGCCAATGATGATCAGTTTCTAACGGCACGAGTCCTAACCCTCGCTATTCACACCATTCACAGAAATCAACATGTAATATAAATATTTCTTCTCCTAAGATTCTTACAAATCTCTTCGACCTTGTGTAAGAAACAAAATGTTCGTCTCATAGAGGCTCACGGAAATAACTTTTTTCTAACTTTAACTTTTACATGATAAGGGAACTTTGATTTTCGAGGTCTTTACGAGTATAATCTTACGGTCCAACCTTAGAACATCGACGCTCGTTTGCCCGAGGCCGTAACAAAGCCACGAGATTAGGAATATATCTCTCGCAAAGACACTCCACCACTTTCATTACAGAGTTAAAAGAATCATGTCTGAAGGCCCACGAACGTTGGCGTGCGGTCACACGCTCCATGAATTAGATGCAGACACCAAAGAGCGCTACGTGAAGTTACTGCGCGGGATCTGGAACGACGTGGTTGTGCTGCAGCCCCACCGCTGGATCATACCCAGG
Organism: Orchestia grillus; assembly: GCA_014899125.1. Classification (NCBI taxonomy): domain Eukaryota; kingdom Metazoa; phylum Arthropoda; class Malacostraca; order Amphipoda; family Talitridae; genus Orchestia; species Orchestia grillus. Next base: position 4,528 of record VOMN01125228.1, read on the forward strand.
CGATATCTCCTCTTCCACGAAAAAATCCAGGACTTCAAGGTGAGGGGAAGTTTTTTGGGGTGAGGGGAAGTGTTGTGTGGTGAGGGAAAGTGTAGTGAGGTGGGGGAAGTGTTGTGTGGTGAGGGGAGGTGTTGGGAGGCGGGGGATGTATTGTGTGGTGAGAGGAAGTTTCGTGGGGTGAGGGGAAGTGTAGTGAGGTGGAGGAAGTATTTAGAGGTGAACGTAAATATTTTGTGAGGTGAGGGTAATGTTGTGTGTTATGAGAAACATCGAGAGGTGAATGAGCAATGTGAGGTAAAATAAATATTGAGAGGAGTGGACAATTGTATGAAGAGAAGCGACTGCAGTAACACAAGATGGATATTACGAAGAACAGGAACAGAGAGAAGTGCTCTCTCAATGATGGCCACTGCTGGTAAGTAATCTACTGGTAAGGAGAATTGTAATGAAGCAGCACGCTCACCTATATTGAGGGCGTGTCGCCTTCTCATCTATCTCTACTACTCACCCTTTTCACTCGTCTATTTCTTTTGCCCGTTTCATTCGACTATCTCTTTTGCCTGTTTTGCTCGTCTATCTCTTTTACCCGTTTTGCTCGTCTATCTCTTTTGCCCGTTTTGCTCGTCTATCTCTTTCGCCCGTTTTGCTCGTCTATCTCTTTCACCCGTTTCATTCGACTATCTCTTCTGCCCGTTTTGCTCGTCTATCTCTTCTGCCCGTTTTGCTCGTCTATCTCTTTTGCCCGTTTTGCTCGTCTTCTTGTCTATCTCGACTCTCTTCCGTCTTATGTTTATCAGACTATGCTTCTATAGTAAACTATCAGACGTCTAGGCTCGCGCTGGAATACGTCTAGATGTTCCGATTAGGTAGGCTACGATAATAGAACAATCAACAGCCAAGTACTCGCAAGACTAAACTGTACACTTTTTATGAAACGTAGAATCGGGATTCGCTTCATTATTGCCACCAGAGCTTGAAGTTTTCAGAACCTCTGTTAAGAATTCGTATCACATCTATCAAATACAACACATAAAAGTACGCTTTTCAGCGAAGAACGTCAGATTCGAGTTGGGCGATATTTTTGCACTTTCAAATTTTAAGGTACGATTTCCTCATTTTTGCTATTTCTTTTCAATCTTATAAATGAATTTTAGTTTTATTAGAATTGATTTCCGGTATATCAAAAACCAGTTTATAACAGAAGACCATCGGGATTCTTATTATTATCGTGAAGATCATTCCATTAAAATTCGGCGTCTTTAGTAGAACCCCCAGTCGAGCACAGGGCTAATTTTACGTTGAAAATTGAGTCCCCTTTGCGGCGATTTCAATGCACCTGCGGTATCTGCGTAGGCAGTTGTCAGAATTGAATTAACGATACAACTTCTAAAGCCACTTACACACGCTGATGTTACCAGTGTTGAATTTGAAGTGTTCGTGAATGCAGTGACAGTTTAAGTCATTCGCGAAGCATTTGCCTGTCCCCAACGTAAACAGAACGAAAAATGTGCATAATTTATACAACTTTTATCTCTTATTTCAATACCCTTTGAACCACGAGAAAATTTTGGGTTAATAGCTTTACTTCTATTTATTTTGTGGACTAATTTGTCCCAAGATCGTATTTTAGTTGTATTTTATATTCTAATTCTGTTACAGTTCCGACATGACGACGTTGTGGTGATGACGTTTCCCAGGTGTGGGACGACATGGACCCAGGAGATCGTCTGGAACATGAGGAACAACCCCAACCTCGACAACCCCGATGTCGAAGATGCTCTCTTCATCAGGAGTCCTTACCTCGAGTGAGACCAAAATTTTTTAAAATGATCACAAATCATTTGACAGAGTTTGCAGTGTAAAACGCATTTTTCAAAATACGATCGTGAAATCTGATCCTTTTCCTCAAGGATCAAAAAAGTTCGACAGAAAAGTCATTACCCTCAGACTCAGTCGATGATTTGTACGTCTTCATCGCGAGTCCTTAATTTGAGTGTCCGCTCCCTACATCCACGTAAGTCTTTCAAGTTCCTTTCGATTTTCTAGACTACACTGGGTGTCTTAGAGAAGATTCAAATTCAATATTTCGTGGGAGTGAGGAAGATGACACCATAAATGTTCCTAACAATGCAAATTGCGCATAACGTTCGCAGCAATTCCTGTATATGTACAAACGAAAAACTCGTCAGTTTCGGCTATAAGCTCACTTGCAAGAGCAAACTTTATGGAGATATAGGGTATTGTCCACTCAGAGTGGCCGACGTTGAAATGTTCTTAATACGCCAAGGCAGGGGTGAAACGTGTGCATTAGGTCAAGTTAGGGTAGAAATCTTTTCGACAGGTCGGGGATCCACACAAAGCTACTGTGTCTTTCCTATACGGGAGTCGAAAATACTTTGGTGCTATCAGCGCTGTGCGGCCTCACGGCGAGGCAAAAGTTTGAACGAAATTAGTAGAACTTGTTTGATATCTCATATGACCGACAATGGGTTCGTTGATACTGCAAAATTAACCAAACTCCCCAAAATTCCCCTCCAGCTTTTCGTGCTGTTGATCCCTGCAAACCTGGTTACAGCTAAAAATAATTTCCATTCTTCCTTAAAAACGTTAGAATTTTTCTCTCCGAGGGCTTGAAAACACGATTAAAAATGTTTGGGGTGCAGAAGATTCGAAATGCACTCAAAATTAAGACTGTAGACAATTTCACCTTGGGGTGCAGGTGCGACATACTCTCGCCCATGGAAGAGATGGCGAAGCACGAGACGATGTCTTCCTTCCTAAAAGGCCTTCATAAGTACTGCGACAAGCCCGATTATGCCGGAGGTCTCATGTTCCAGGTATGGTGGTGCAGTATACATGTATTATATTGCCTTTTCGAGTGATAAGTACGACGATGCAGAAGAAGAAAAAAATTTGCTGGATAAAATTGTAATGAAAAATGTCAGCGTAGCTACCATTTGCGTGGTGTTGTAGGTAGCTTTCGGATAGAAGGAAAATTATTTGAAAGAGAAAATTATTTTCAAGTGTCATACGCGCTGAAGGTAGATTAAATTAGAGAAAATTACCAGATGCAGACGTTCCTTTGTTCTTCGTACAGTTTCTGCCTAAAAAAATATCAACACCTTGCAATGAACCTTGATTAATTCCAACACGTTTTACCGTTGGGTTTTCGATGCCAATAAGCTAGTCTGACGCACGGGAGGTGAAATAGCATTCAGAGTAGGCATAAATAGTAGATGTTCAGTAATTGCAATTTCCATTACAGGGCTACGAAGTCATGACGTACAGAATATTTTGTTTTAGAACTCTTGCTCGATAAGACCGAGTACCGCTGAGAACATTTGATGCCTGCTGCGTGAGCGGTTGTCAAATGAGCTCGGTAACTCTGGCTGCACTTTGGAATCCCAAACGATGACTTTCCGGACAAGGATGATGTATGAAAATTTGTTGTTATCATTATTTTTAATAAGAATTGAACCATCGCATGCACCTAAAATTTGTCTGACAGTAAATCCTTACCACACGAGAAATAAAGGAATGATGAAATCAGACGGAAGTAAGATGACACCTGTACAGGAGGTTGGTTGCCCTGGAACGCCGGTTTCCCCTCTTAAATATAATAAAAAGATGCAGGGGAAAGGAAAAGCTTCGCCTAACGACTAAACTAACTAAAGTCACACTAGCCCACCGCAACAAGTGTTGCTAATTCTACGATGAGTAGCGAAGACTACCTGTGAGGATCGCCAGTTTTCCGAGCTACGCTGATGACGATAGACACAATCAGCATTCTCACCAGAGCAAGTAAAGATCGAGAATCCAGCTATATCTCCAAGGACATGCTGCTATGTCCCCAAGATACGTTGGAGGATAATGACGACTCAATGAAGATGAAAATTGGAAAGAATTAAGCCGTCTTCTCATGTCAGGACACCACTCCCTAATTTTTTTAAACATTCGTGAAATGAAATTCTTGATTAAAATTACTTTCACTTGAGGCTCCATGACGCCCTGGTAACGCGTTCCGCTCAAAAAGGCAAAATAAGGGTTCAATTCCCAGCTGAGCAAACAGATTTTTTCGGTACCACGGCGTGCTTCCCTTGGAAAAGGAAGCTTAAATCTCACATTCCTCTCGTCACTCACGCGTCACTAGCAATGAGGCATTATAAGCCCAACGATGTGTTGTACGTCAACTGTGTTGGAATTAATAAAGTTCTGTTGTACGTCCTTAGGTGGCGGAGGCCCACACCCAGCCCCGGGTCATCAAGACTCACCTGCCGCTCTCCCTGCTGCCTAAGAATATGCTCGACTCTTGCAAGGTGAGGACGTATGCATGCATGTTGAATTGAAAAATTCCTTTGTTAATACGTGATGGCTTGATATTTTGGTAAGTGATTTCGCACGGGCTGCTAAACATGATCTGGATATTTTTTGTATGCATTTTAATGAAGTAACGCTGTGACTCAATTATAGCCGCCTCATCAGGTACTTGTATTGAAGAATACTGGATACATGAAACAATTTATCAAAATATCTGTATGCCGATGATGAGAAAATACCACGAATCCTCCATAGTTGAGAACAATTAATGCACGGTTTTAAGAGTTGAATTTCTATATCGCGTTCTGCGCTGGATGTTCCAAACAGGGAATTGAACTTGGATAAAATTTCTTCGAGATGAGAGCGCGTTATGCAGTTGTGAACTGCTCCATGAAAAAATTCTGGAAAAAACATACGCACACTAAAAGCTCTCAATCGGTGTAGTGAGCGAAAGCAGACACGATGAAAGTATGCCTTCAAACTCCAAAACACTTGACTTCAATCTATAAATGCAGTTCGACCGGGGTATCAAAACTATAGCCCTATAGCAATAAGTTTGAAGTATCATCATGTGAGGCAAATTGTTGAAACGTTAACCGCGTGTTATTAGTTTTATCATAAGTTTGGGTAACAAACTAATGAACTAATGCATGCACAATTCGCCTCACAAGATGGTTGCCGGTCCTTCCTTGTGGTAGCAAATGGGATTATCAGGTGGTGTACGTGTGTATACGTAATGTATGTGTGCTGGCAGGGGGTGTACGTATGTGTACGTAACGTACGTGTGCTGGCAGGTGATGTACGTGTGTGTACGTAACGTACATGTGCTGGCAGGTGGTGTACGTGGGTATACGTAATGTTTGTGCGCTGGCATGTGGTGTACGTGTGTGTACGTAATGTACGTGTACTGTCGGAGAGTGTACGTGTGTACGTAACGTACGTGTACTGTCGGAGAGTGTACGTGTGTGTACGTAACGTACGTGTACTGGCAGGTGGTGTACGTGTACCGCAACCCGAAGGACAACGTGCTGTCGGCCGAACACCTCTACAAACTCGCCAAGACGCACGACTTCGTGGGCACGCAGGACGATTTCGTGGACCTCTACGTGAACGATATGCGTAAGTTTGTAATTCAGGCTCATGCGAGACTTCATTCATGTAATGCGTGCTCGTGTTCGTTATCAAGGAACCGATTTTAATCACAATACACAATTAGGGTTCTTGAAGAATGGAGTACCCCTGAAAGGCCATTGTTTCATGCACATTAGTAAGTTCATGTGAAGTACAAAATGAAATTATTGGGTGCCGAGGACTGCAGGTTGAGCAGATGTGATGTGAATGTATCGTCATGGCCTGCAGCATATGTAAGTCCCGGTTGCGGAGCTCTGGGTAATTTCGAGCATAAATTGGACGAATCCAAACATAGTAAAAGACAAGTGTTCTCTGTGCGGAGTGGTCAGTTGTTCTAACGCTTAAATAACTAAGGAATAAGAATTAACTTAATCACCTCACTAACGCAGTTCTTCGATCTGAGTTCTCGAACGCATCGTTTTAGACATCGAACTAAACTTTATCCAAACCTTGTCTACGGTGCAAGTGCGACCTCGAATTTAATTCTTGAAAACCCGTTCCAGTTCTCAATATGGCAGTATAAGAAACTGCAAAAATCAGTTCCAGTTCTCAATATGGCAATATTAAAAAATGCAATTGCTCGCAGTTACCTTTGTTAATCTTCGTCCACATGGCGGCTAACGACACAAATATTACACTGAGCTCGGTACGGAAAAGCTGGGTGCAAGAAAATGATATATTCAGGCGAGATTTGAAAGCTCAGGAACAACATCTATTCGCTGAGCAGTATTTCTGAACGTGTTCTTAGTTTTCTGTAATTTTCTGGCTACATCAGTTTTGTGACATTTCTCTAGCGTACATGTCATTCGAAATTGCGAACTTTGCTTCGTACGAAGGCCGCACTCGCCGAGTTCTGGTGAAATACATGAGTACTGTAATAGAACCCTAAACATCGTTTTAACATAAAAAGCTACTTGAGGCCAATTTCTACAGGGATGATGTGAAGTTAATGCTCAACATCTGACTCGTGTTCTAATGAATGTTGTCATGCTATTTCCTGAGTATAATAAAAAGCTCACTTTTTCATTGGCCACCGTTCAGTTTGAACACAAAGCTCGAAGGAGCCTTGATTGGCAGCGGGCCTCTCTGACCTTGCTGCTGTCCGACCACTTCTGGAGTGTGTCCGTTTGCGTCTCCTGATGATCGTTTTATTTGTTTTGGGTATGGAAAATCGCAAATTTTGTTCTAGAATATGTCTCATCTGTTGCAAATCTTTGGCTGTATCATGAAGTGAAACTTGTTTTTGTCTGTGCCACAGTTTTGTGAACAGGTTGCATACGTGTTCTGAAATGTGTTTATAAAGGGATGAGCATACCAATGCTACCTGTTATACAGTGGTATAATATGATTCTTTGCTGAAAACTATAACTTTAATTAATTTTTGATGAAGCATAATCAGCAAACTCGTGGCAGTGTGAAAAACATAACTCTCAACACTAATTAACGAATCTCCCATCAAACAACATCAAATTAAACTGAGACCCTTTAGCAGTGGTGGTGTTCTCGTAAGGTATGGTAAGTTTGGTAACCCCCACATAAACAACCACGTCCGAGGCCTCGAGAAGGGCACAGCTGGCCTGGCATGACGTACTGCACTCCCATTGCAGTGCTGTACAGCCCGTACGGACAGCACCTGAGGGAGGCGTGGCAGAGGCGGGACCACCCCAACATGTTCTTCATCACATTCGAGGACCTCAAGAAGGACACACGCGGGCAGCTGAAGCGTCTCGACACCTTCCTCGGCACCAAACTCACCGACCAGCAGTTCGACAATGTGAGTATATGCAGTTATTTTCAGCTGGATTGTTCTGAGTTAACGGTCAATTCCTCTGGACAACTGGTGTTTGTTTTCCAGCCTAGTGGTAGTCTGAAAATGAAGCTATAACCGCGACATGTGCTCAGGTTTAAGAACGCTAGTTACTGCAAATTTATTGCCATTTCTGAAAATTAAGGACGTATAAAATGCCAAATCCATTAATTCCTAGCTCATTTTTCTAGAAAGCTATGAGTCATCTCTTAAACGTACCTACGGACGATTGATGACACTTTTTCTAAATACTTTAATAGTTTTTATATATTTCTAAGTTATGCTAGGATCTTAAACCATATAAATTGACATGTTAACCAAACAGAGTAATTCCAACGACTGGTTCCAATCCTGCGGCGCAAAATGCGTGGATTCAGGAAGATAACTCCACCCAGCTCTAAATACCGAGCAAAGTTAAAGTAATGAACCCTTTCTAACCACCAAAAAATAAGTAAAACTTTCTGTTAAAAGAAGAACAGCTTTAGGTCCACAACATAGCATATAACATTTTAATATTTTCTAAAATTTACGCAGATTTCCAACTCTTTAAAATTCCACTATAATTTTTACATTTGTTTCACAGCACAGAGGAATCCAATCACCGGTTTCATAAATTAGTTTCGTAACAAGTATGCAGCATTTATGCAAGACAAACACCGTTAGGGGCTTTCACACGATCAGTCAAAGTCTGAAGACAGTGCCGGTAGACTCCCAAACGTGGGCATCGAATGCTGACTTTGCTCTCAATGCTGGAGTCAGGCCGGACTATACCGTCAAAGTCCCTTGAAGTTCACCCTGACTGTGCGATGAGAACTATGATCGGGTGTTGTTGTCCTCACAGGTGACTGTAGACCATGAAGTGAGGCGCCATATGTTTGTTACTGTAGATTCGTAGAACGCCAGAGGTGCATGAATTTGTTGAATTTCTTAATCCGTTGAGAAATAAAATCTGAACTGTATAGTCTTTGTACAAACCGACCGCTCTTGTAAAAAGTAAGAGAAGTAGCAGCTCGTTTGTTCTCTGGATCAATTTGTACTCATTTTCAGCAGCTAGGCCATCGTTGTTAAGGAGGATTGACGAGAATTTTGCTGTTCCCTTTGCCACGTGCGCCGCCAGACTCATTTTACCATTAAATTCATTTTTAATTTAAAAGATTAAACGTTTTTCATTCTCCTCCCAGAGTATCGTTGGATGCCTACGTACCTTTCTTGACCTCTCGGCCAATACGCTACTTAAAAAAATGTGGAAAAACAGTTTCCAAAGCGATATCGGGGAATTTAAATAAATAAGAAGATCGGAGTAAAGTACTAATTGCATACAACGTAGAGGATGATTTTTACAATGAACGGTTGAGCTAATGGCATTATCGAGTCACTACTGTCGAACTTACAGCTTCATGCTGGACTCGTCTCACTACGCAGGTGTTGAAGCAGACGGGCTACAAGGCCATGCAGGACAACGACTTGCTCAAGAAGCTGGGAGAAGACGCGTACAACACCGATGAAGGCGACAGCAAAGGGTTCTTCATCAGACAAGGTAACTGCAACTCCACGATTGCGTTGCAACATTTCGAACGTCGGGCTTTAATTATGTGTAAGCCAGTCGTGAGTTTACTCGAACTCAGGCCTTGGTGAATTTATTAGCGAGTTTTGGGAAAGTTTGATCAGTCCTAACGTCAATTTGTGTACGAAACAGTAATGGAAAATTCTAAAGTGCTGGCTGCTTCACAAAAAAGGACGCTGGTGGTTGGATTACTAAAGTAAAAATGCGAGCTGAAGTGTACTGCGGATCTTTGACGCTCGAAACAGCTTTACACACTACCTGGACAAGTGTTAAACGTCAGCGTGAATTTAACAGATGTTAAAAATTCAGAGTTGAATTAACTTCAGGATGAGGACCTATTCAACAGTATCTCAAAGTACATAAGTTCGCAATAATAGCTCCAACTGGAACTATTATACATAATAACAGTCGTTCGTAGTCACTACATCTTCTGCACATAGTTTGAAATAGCTACTATGTAGTTTGAAGTAGTCATTTGAGCTCCATTTTTTTGAAGTTTGGTGGTCTTGACAGAAGCAGTTTTGGTTTTGAACATGCAGTGCCTCACAGGATAACTGTTTTCTGCGCAAATATTCCAAGTCGTGCGGCGGCGGCAGGACTGTGGGCAGCTTTGTCTTCTCGCTAAGAAGCTCAGACTGATGGTCATGCGTTCCTTCACAGACGTTGTGGGACGGTCACATGGTCTGGGAAAAAATATTTGTTGCTCTAGCGTAGGTTCTTCCTTTACATGAAACTTAGATGCTCTGGCTCCCAATATACGAGTATTGTACACAGTCACTCCTCATTGCTGACCGAGTTTTTGCACTGACTTTCAACTGGTAACAGTGGTACTCCTTTCATCTTACTTTCCAAGTTTAAGAGCTTGCAATAGTGATTCCGTTGAGTGGAGATCTAGTCGCTTATTAGCGAAATAGTTCATGCAAATACTAAGTATGGAGGAACACCTACAACGACGCCAAACACACCGAGTGGATGTATGATAATTGAACGAGAAGTTCCGCAGTCACTTTGGCAGGGTAATGTCTGGTAGTATTTGAATTTTTCTGTACACTAGCGCCTTTGTCTAATGATTTGAAAAAATTCTGAATCATTGTCACTACGCTCGAAATAAGCTGACCAATTGAACGAAAGGCGCTACCGCCGGACTCCCGGACTCATTGCCTACTGATTGGCAAGGGAATAATTATAACACTATCTTGGTAGAGTTAGTTATAGAGCGCTGTTTCGGCCATCCTCTGCTTTAATAGTGGTTGAGTGTTTTTAACCGACTCTTATACTTGCAGGCAAAACGGGCACCTGGAGGGACAAGATCACTCCTGAACAGAACGCCAAATTAGACGCTTGGATCAAGAAAAATTTCACCGATCACGGCATCGACTTCAAATACGAATAACTTTAAGAGGCATTCTGCGAACCTGAAATTAATATTCACTATGACTTACCTCGTCACAGCTACCATCGCTAAACATAAAATACAGAGTCGTTCTATGCCGGACAACACAACCGACGAGCCGCTGTCTACGCTCCATGCGAGGTCCAGGTTGACGCATCTGAGGCGCTACACCTTTTCAGGAGCCGATAGTTAAGCTGATGGTTAAAGGGATTCCAACCCACATTAAAATTAGATCTTCGCTGTACTGAATTAACAGTAAAGTTTACCCTTTGAGTCCTACAGAGGCACTTCAGTCATAGTTTAATTTTTGCTTGATACGTGAACCCGACTAAATTATGAAAAAATTTATAAAGCCATTTAAATGGTTTGGATTGAAAGGGTTAGGCTATGACATATGTTACTCGAATTCCACTGAGCGTCGCTAAGATGGGCCTAGACACACCTGAAGGGAAATAGGTATGTCGAGTATTTGCAATGCTGGAAGAAAAAGCGGAAGTATCTGCAAACAGCGTTCCCTGACAAAGTTGTGGTAGCGATGGCCAAGGGCGCATTGTGCGAGAAGCTCAAGTTAGGATGTGCACGCTACCAATTGGAAGACTCCAGTTTGTACTGTCTTTGCAGCTCTAAATGAAGGCATTCAGAGTGCGGGTTACTTTTGGGAATTATTTTCGTTCCACATTCTTTCGGTTCAAATTTTAGGTCATTATCGAAAATTCGTGTAAGTCCCGCTCAAAGTTCAGCATAAAATTCAAATGTCGTGGCATGGGAGTACAAGTAATCTTTAAGAGCTTCAGTTGCAGAATTGATTTGACCCCAGTAGAAAAATATAATTGAATGATCTATTGTGTAAAATGCACATTAAGTTCTCGATTCAGTGTATTTAGATAATGCACGATATTGTTCAGTGTACTTATTGCTTATAAAAACTATCGCTTGACCATCAAAGTCTTCCACTCCGAAGGGTCCATGGGAATATGCCACCTTGTGTAAGATGTATGTAATGTCCAACTTGTATGAGATGTCTCCTCAACCCAGTTCAGAGCAAACTATTGAGTGAAGGCGGAGCTCAAGGGCCACAAAATATTCTGTAAAATAAGAAACCGACGAGGAAAATTAAAAAATATGTTAATAAGATTTGTGTCAGGTGAGTATCGAGAGTAAATTTTCCCGCCTAAAGTTGAACAAGTACGACTATCAAATATCACGCATTCAAAGAGATAAACGTAGTTTTTCTTCAATTTTGCAGCTCATTTTGAGAGCGTTCTCATATGTGGATATTTGAAACGGAGTAATTTCTGACAACCGATGTATTAGATACCAGAGAAAAAGATTTTCCCAATATTGTAGAGCGAATTTCTTTTGCCAGCTATCTAGAAACAACTTGGCCACCTGTTATCGTAAAGCAGAGGAAAATGTCAATTTCCGGTCAAGTAACTTAAGTTTACTACTTGGCAGTGAAAACTTCCAGCACCGTAGAAGAAACGAGGAGATACAAATTTGTTTATTTTTAAAAGGTCAAATCGTAACAGAAACCTTAGGAACAATAATTAGACAGAACCCTTCAATTTAAATGAGCTCTAAAATTACCGAAAGGTAATAAGACCGTTCATAAATCGTCCACAAGCAGAAACAACAGGATCTCTGCTTTGAAATTGCATTTGCTCTGTATATCTTTAGGAAAGGTCCTCAGTTCATGAATATAAAATGAATTGAATTATAAAAATGTGTACTTGGATTCCATCATGTGAGATAAAAATATATCCAAGAATTTAAAAATTTTTGATCACGAAAATGGTTATTACTTCATAAGATGGCTATTTTGGGGATGCTGTAGTATACTAGAATGAGGAGATAAGCGAGCGACCAATTCGTTTAGTAACCACAACCAGAGCGTTCAGCAGCCCTCATGTAAAGCGCTCTGTGGGTCGAGCTCACGTACTGCGATGCAAACACAATTCACACTATGTTAAAGCTGTAAAAACATCGCTTATTGATCATTAAAAAACTTTGAAACTGGAAAGAGCCCCGCGGTACGCTCACTATTAAGTGGTAAAAACTAATGAAAACAAATTCAGTGCAGCTCTCATTATCCTCCTGCACAGATTTTTCAATATATTTGCTAGAAAGTAAAGCGCAACAATGATAAGAAAGTCTTGTACGTACAGAAAAGTGCTGCAGATCATCGGCACGGGTGTCGTAGATTGCCCTGGAGCGAGCGAGAATGCGTTTACTCTGATAAAAATAATTTCAGAATTACAAATGAAGTAGCACAAACTCTCCCAATTCACCCAGCGAAATTCACCCAGCGAATATATACCAAAATGAGTAAAAGGATTTTAATTACGCAAAATATCACCGGTATGAACAGCGAGAGTAATTATGAGACACTTATTGACCAAGGCAAATTCAAGGCTCAGTGCAGTCACTCTTGGAAACTATGTTTCTTTAATTTAATTTCAAGGCACTTTCACTGGTTCCTAAAATCTTACAAATTCCTCAAATAGTGCATAGATTAACAAATGAGTTTTTTTAGTACATTTATGGTGTTTTTTATTATTCCCGGTATTTTATTGCACATTCCTTTAAGCATTTATTGATTTTTGCGGTTATTTTCATCGATGTCTCCCAAATTTCCTGAATTTGCCTTCTGATTTACTTGTGCAAAGCCTGCTAATTGTCGGATACAACGCCTCGAAATGCATTCGTTTTTGATTAAAATTATTGCAATATGTTATGTATCTGAAATATTTTTGATTTCAAGCACTTACATAATTCCAATCAATGTTGATTTAAGGTAAAAATGAAATTAACGATTTTCCCTGATATCTTCATGCGGAATTGCGAGGGTTCGCAGGAAAGTTCTCTCACTGGAAACCAACAGCCAAGTTCTGCGACAAAAAGTCTTCTGTAAGAGAGAGCATGATACACAACAGACATGCAAAAGATTATGCAAGCAACTAATGATTAATTATGCTACGAGGATCATCTTTAGGCAAGAGAAAACAACATTCGATAAAAACTGACGAGAAACACAAAGTAATTATGGAAAAATAGCAAAAAAATTCTATCTTTAATACTTTTCCCAGTTTTCAGTACCAAACTTTTGATAGCAATTTGAGTTATATTGATGACATAGAAGTTGAAACATCACATATAATAAATACAGCTTAATCTGCGCTTTTAAACTGGTACAAACCTTCCTTGTCAGCATCTTGCTGACCATTGGATTGTATTATACTCGTGTGTATTTGTGTCTTTGGCGCGATAAAGCTATTTACATTTAAAAAGCAAGTCTTAAATGCCAACAACTTTACAGCTTGAATTGAAGTGCAATAAATCTTATCGGTGAGCGGACACAAAACTTTCTGCGAATATAATAAAAAACCGTCCATTACTGTATAATAAAACCACATAAGCTGGGAAATTTGAATATCTTCTTAACAAAGTAAGAGACACACTAATTTCTGGCACGCACGTTCAATTCCTGGGCAGTTGGTGAGAAAATGCACCTTGTGTTCCTCTGGAACGTTACCATGACGAGGGAGACAGTGGACCTTGGGGTCGTCGTGGAGCGGTCGTAATCTTCAGTTGAGATAAGGTCGTAGCCGAGATAACAGGGCGCTGCCGTCGGGTTTATGAGAGCAGTCCCCGTCAAGGACGCCCATTACTTGCGTGTCATTACCCGAGTGCAGTTAGGGGCTCGGCCAACTTTTATTCAGGACTATACGAAGCTCGGCCAACTTTTATTCAGGATTACACGAAGCTTATCGTAAGTATTCACACTCACTAGACAATTTGATTTAAGCTAATTAGAAACGCTCATAGAGATGTTAATGAATTAAAATTGTCATTTATACAAGCAGAGTAGTTTTTGCTATAGAAGTGATAAAATAAAACATGTCGTGATGGATTCGTAATATATATATAAATCACTCGTAAAATCACATGTTGGTGTCATAAAACGTAAAAAGTTTCAGTTAATCAATTATTGCGTGCGTTAAGCTCAAAGAAAAGGGATTTCAATAGAACTTTTAGCACAAACATTTTACTGAGGTTGATAGTAAATTTGAAACATCCAAAGAAGAGCCCACTTTTACTCTTTGTATTACGCATAACACCAGCACACAATCCGTCCGAATTAGCTCTACATAATGCAATGAAATACTTTCAGAAAATTTCAATTTTTGTTATCTTGGTTTGCAAATCAGAGGGACGATTCGCGATTGATTGCTCCAAATTTTGTTACGAATTAGGAAATCAACAAAAAAGATATCACAAATTAGCAGGATCGCTCAAAATATAACAAGTAATGTTCAAGAAAATGTGAAATAAGAATGGCGCTGAAAGTTGTAATCCATTTCACATTTTTATGAACATATCCGATGTCGTGACGAAATACTTATTTCGAAGAAAAGTAATTGGATACGAAGAAATTGAAAAATGTTCTGCTTCCTCGTTCGTATATAAAATACTGCTACCATAACCAAATTGTTACTAGTTTTGTTCTCTTTGGCAATGAATTATTTAAAGAAAAATAACTGCCTGAATTAGTTTTTTAAATAATGACAAACCCTTTTTATTCTCTGCAACGATTGCTCAGTTCATAACAAAAAAATTTCTATATAGATATTCCTGTTTGGTTGATACTTATTCACACTTGCTGTTTTATACTTTCTCAATCAAGTATAAAGCCAAGTTATAGGGCTTGGTGATTACAAATGAGTTACAACTTTGAAATTGAATATTACTTCGATTTTCATTTTTAAAACCTTAACAACTCCTTCAACGTAAAAGCAACGCTTTAGAACTCACAACTTGAATATATGTCTGTCTGAAAAAGAATTACTCAGAAGAAGGTCAATTACAATGAGCACCTGTGAAATAAATCGGGGTACGCCTTGAGGCTGACACCATTCGGAATTAAAAGCTCCAGTAGAACACGGATGAGATTTTCACCTTCCACGCACTCTTCAGTATTTTGCCATGTCCTGGTTATTCAGATTTTTGATGGCACACTGTCTCGAAGTCGTCACGTTTCTTACGACATCTGTAGCTAATTTTTCAAGAATTCTCTCACATCACATTTGTGGATTTCTTCTCGTCCTGTGACACCGTTAATTCAGCCATGACATTTTCTCGTGATCCTCCCCACCGCATGCGCAGTCTGCTGGCCCAGCTCTGTAAGCCGAGCCCTGACGTTACTTACAACTCGATTATCTCTACTTGTTCTTATGGAAGACTTTTGAAGTTTTGAAGATTTTCTTCTTTCAGTCTTTATTTTTCGTTTTCTCTGTGGATATTCCTGGCTACGATATCGCTAAATACTTTCTCATCGTCTTTCGAGAACGTCACCTGCCGTTATACCATAAACCTATTTCAAATTCGCTATTCTACCCTTGCCAAGACTAGTTTCCTTTCGTTTTGCATTTGCATGATCCATTTTACATTAACAATCAATAATGAATAGCATTATTAGATAATTCCCCACTTCACCGGAATCAAATGCGTTTGAAGTGTCTGCTCACGTTAGACGTTTAGGTTTTACACGTTCCTCCTCTCACACCAGCACGCAGCGACAAGCTAAACAACAGACCGATTTTTTTTGCAACCCTCATCTTATCAACGCGCTTTAGATTATAACCAGCCCCTTATATTCCAGTTAAACGAAGATGTCTCAGCCCAGGACACTAGCTAACGGCCACACTGTAGAAGAACTCGACAGTGAGAGCCAAGAAAAAATCAATCGCTTGCTGCCTGGCCCTTGGAAGGACGTGGTACGACTTCAACCAGAAGGGTGGATCCTCCTCCGGCGGTACCTCCAGATCGAGGAGAAAGTGCACAACTTCAAGGTTAGGAAATAATCTTTCAAACGCTCAGTCCTTAGTGAATCGTGACGTGCATTGTAAGGGATGGGTTACGACGTGTAGTCTGTGTATGTACGTAATGTTCGACGTGATGTCAGAATCATAGCGGAGTTATCAGTTTGCAACGACATGCTGCGCCTGAATAGGGAAACAGCACAAAAATGAAGCAAATTGTGGAAGAAAGTATAGAACACAGACCTTTAGTGACTGATTTTGCCTCACCGAAAGAAAAGAGACCATTTAGAATTGACTTTAGAGAACGGTGAATCTGT
This sequence comes from Orchestia grillus, assembly GCA_014899125.1. Taxonomy (NCBI): domain Eukaryota; kingdom Metazoa; phylum Arthropoda; class Malacostraca; order Amphipoda; family Talitridae; genus Orchestia; species Orchestia grillus. The sequence goes on from VOMN01125228.1 coordinate 20,876, forward strand.
GTACAAGGTATGTGCCCATACAGGATCCGATGCGCATAGAAATGGCGAGTTAAACAACGAAGGTATGACAAAGACAAAGAAGGGATGACAGAGAAAGTATGGAAATTGAAAGAAGCAAAATGGGCATGGAAGATAGAAGTCCCGAAGGCTTATCTATATCTGAGGTAACCTAACAGTGCTCCACTGGGACGCCAGTCCCCATAGCATACGATAGACAAACCTACTGGCTTAATCCTACTGCTTCTCCTATTCCATAGAGAGGAATTAAGCAGATTAAACTCACCGTCTCCCTTGAAATTGCCTGGCCTTAGAGCTACAGAACCTTTGAGCAGGGAAGCCGCCGCATAGGCAATCATTCTCAGGTTGCTGTAGTCAAATTAGAATTGAATTAACTGACGACTAGTTTTAATGAATAACGTAAAACTTCGCACTATAGTAACACGCACACTCTTCTCAATCGAGACATGCGCTAGAAACAAGAACCCCCTATTTCTCTCTCGAAAATATTTGGTAAATTTAGACACGATAACGCTACGAGTCACGCAGTGCGTCGCTTATCCTAATGACAAGTAATCTGTTATTCATTTCAGTATCCTTGTTCTCTTTCTTCCGTAGAGGCGTATTTTTTCCTGTCCGCTTCCAGTTCCAATGCTAGTCATCCTTCTATTTGGAAATGGATACAAGCCTCTTGTATCTTTAAATTTGATATCGAGAGAAGCATCAACGTCGGCAATCGCAAGCTTGTACGCGTAAAGAATGAAAAATAGACGAGTGTGAGATTCAAGCTTCGGAATCACTCAAAGAGGGACTCAAAATTCAAGAGCTTTAATACCTTACAAGAGCTTAAATATCCTGCTTTTCAATTACCACTGTCATTCTCATACAGTTTAGTTTAGCCTTCAAGTTCTTTTAAGTCGCAAATGAACATCCAGCTCATATGAAAGCATAACTGAGTTTTGTTCAGTTCCGGCCGGACGACGTGATCGTGATGACGTACCCCAAGTGCGGCACCACCTGGTCCCAGGAGATCGTCTGGAACATGAGGAACAACCCCAACCTCGACAACCCTGACGCCGAAGATGCTCTCTTCATCAGGAGTCCTTACCTCGAGTGAGACCATAGACCAAATGCAAAATGTGAGACAGGCGTATGCATACGATATCTGAAATGAATGTGCTTTTTTCAATGAGATTGCCCGCCATGATTGTACGAGGAAATATTTCGACATATGAGTCCTAATTTAGAGAAGGTATTAATGGGCCAACGCTGGAAACAAGAATTATCAGGGTTTTTCGAAAGAGAGCCTTACATCATTTTTCATCCTAAAAAGAAGGGCGAAAAGGAGTATTTCGAAACTTTTTGCTTCTCGCAACCTAAACTTGTTTGAATTATTCATCTTGCGTTAGCTTTTGAAACAACATTCTTTACTTCAAGTTTGTACACCTCTGAGCCCGGTTTCTCTAAATTTTCCGTTCTTCAGCTATTAATTAAAAACTGACATTACAAAATCTATGATGTATCCATTGATTCATATTGACACCATTAAAAAAAAGTTCCTCCATGAGTTTCTAAGATTCTGTAGGAAATAATTGACCAATTTAAAAGTGTTCTATGAGTGCTAGGAGTCATTCAGGACTTTACCAGGTAAATGATACTCCTACAAATCAGTTGAATACGTCATAAATTTTACTGGGAGAGTAAATTTATCATGTACGTTAGGATTAGCTAAGTGACTTTAGTTGGTAGTGCTATTCTGCGAGGGAGTAGCTGCACAATCACTGGCGGAAAATAAAATGTTCAGTTCACCTGACACATGACTGTGATGTTTTGTTGCATGTTTAGCAGCAACGGTCATTGACAATGACCTTTTAAGGAGATGACGAAAAAGTTTCATCGTGACTTACATCATCTGAAAGTATTTACTGGTCATTAGGTGCCTTGGTTTAGATAACAGCGTCAAAATTCATAAATCTCGGATGATAATCATGAGTTTTCAGAATTTTCCACACTCCTCAAGTGACACAAAAAAGATATAACACAGTAATATAAAAATGCATACACACTGACTCACATTTCTTGATGCATCCATTTAAGAAGAGTAGTATTCGTTCCCAAGAACGAATATTCAATACACAGTGATTGGTATCATGTAAATATTTTGTCCTGAACACGATGCTTGTTCGCAGGTTGGATCAGTTGTTCGACCCCGCCATGATGGGGGCCATGGACCCTAATGACCCATCACTACAGACCTTCACGAAGGGCTTTCAGAAGTACTCGGTTGTACCCGACCCCGAGAAGGGATTCATGTTTGATGTAAGATGATACTCCTGTTGAATGATCCAAATTAATAACCCATTATTTGAGTGAATTAACAACTCTTTTTCTATTTCAAACCCTTAATAAATTACCCCGAGAAAGCTGGCGGTGTAGTCACACGGTCTGCGTAACCAACAGTGACCGTGTGAATGCCACAAACACGGCCACGGGATATCTCGGGAGAGTTCGTCAAGGCGTTAAAAAACTGCAAATGGATATTTCTGATCCGATGGTTGAAATATAATGCTAAATAGTGTACGAATACCATGCCAACTCAGTTATTTGATGTAACAATCCATATAATGAATTAATGCACCAAGTCATGTGACACATACACGTAGCAGAGGCGGAGGTATGCGAGTCCCGTAGTTTCTTCCGTGATCGTTCGTCAAAAATACCTGAATGCGCGGGAACCTCGAATTTGATTTCTATCAAACTCCTCATTTCACCTGTTGGTTAATATATAATCTACGGCACTGGAGACTGAGCCTTATAAATGTGCCTGGCAATCAAAACATCAAATACTCAAGTACATCCATTTGGGGGATATTTGAAGAGCCAGAATTTGAGTATGATGCTTAAGAAACATGGTTGTAGAAAACGAGAAGTTTTTCAGTTACTCCCGAGCCCCGGCAAAGATGTATGGAGTGCCATTATTACTCTGTTTTCTTACGAGGTGCAAGCCTCATGCATCATCATAACAAAACATTTGTCCAGGTGGTGGAAGCTTCAAGAACTACGCCACAATTAAATGCTGTATTTGTCCAGGTGGCGGAGGCCCACACCAAGCCCCGCACCATCAAGACTCACCTCGCCTTCTCCATGCTGCCTAAAAATGCACTCGACACCTGCAAGGTAATTTGTAGACAAAAATCGAATGATTTACTTCTTTGACCAACTTTAGGTCTCATTGAAACTTGTTTGTGTACTTATGGCAGCCGATTTCAACACAACACTGCCCTTTTTAGTTGTACAAACTTGGCATATGCTTTTTACAGAAATTAATCGGATGCATGTCGGAAATATCATAAAATTACACGGACTGCTCATGTTATAAACAAATAGAACAGAACGCACACTAAAGCAAAATAGCGCAAGTGAACGTACTGTTCACGACTCATCATACTCGTATATATGTACATACCCAGAATACGGTTAACGGTCGTTTCAGTCAAAGAATAAAAATACCCAGGTTAATAAATGTGAATTTCAGAAAGATCCTAGTGCTTAATACAAATGTTGTTAACTGTAGAATGTGTGGAACACCGCGTTACTGTCTTACAAGTTTCCTAAGAAGAACTCTAACATTCAACATGCACATGGGAGGACTTCCTCCGGCTCATATAGCTCGACTGATACTCAGTGCACACAAATAAAAGTATATATATGCAGAACGTATCAGGCTTTCCAGCAGAAGATTTCCCCTGAATCTTGAATGAAATCATTTAAAGAATGCTGTAAAGTTTCGGATACCGTTCTGTCGTACCATAAGACAAAAGTTGAGCTGCTCGGACTTATAAGGAATGGTGACATTTGGGGGACGTTTAGGGCTTTGCCAACGATTCAAAGAATGTCATTTTAAGACCACAAAGTCATTTTGGCTTGCAAACTTGTCGAAGGCTACGAATCATATCCTAATTATGACATAATTCATGTCATTTGAAGCTGAACACGCAACGGTCAGGGGTAGTCTTAGGATGGTACTGCTAATGCCACAGCTCAATTCGCTGACTATACTCGACAAATTTCGAGTCGTTTTGCTGAGAGCGTTGCAGGGCCTGGAGCTGCGAAGGCTGATTACACAATGAAGCTTGTACTCGTTCGTTTGCGTCACGAAGAGAGATAAGTAACAAAATGGTTTACTCGTGGCTGGTGGCAAAACAGGATAGGCAAAATAAGAATGAGTGATAATAATAAATAGGGGGATGACTATTTGAGCGCAATGTCGTTCAAGAAATCAGCTTCAGGTCGAAAACTACACTGATGAGAACAACTATACTGAAAAGCAAAAATTCACGTTTCATAGAAAAATAGAGAAAGGCTTGCATTTGACAAAGAGGGCGCAAGTTTTAACTGGGATACAACTATTGCATTCGATTATTACAGGACAGCATTCGACACGCATAAAATTTAAAGTAAACACTAAAATGTTCTAAGTTCCCTTGGCCAATCCTTTGTTTAGAAATGTCAAGTGTGTGTCACACTTAGTACACACGCGTCGCTACCTAAAGTACGTGAATTGGCAGATGGTATACGTGTCTGTACGTGAAGTACGTGTCAAAATAGGTGTACGTGTGTGTACGTAAAGAACGTGGACTGGCAAGTGGAGCACATGAAAGTAATGTACGTGTACTGGTAGGTGGTGTACGTGTCCCGTAACCCGATGGACAACGTGCTGTCGGCCATGCATCACTACAAGCTCGTCAAGTCGCACAACTTTGTTGGTACGCAGGATGACTTCGTGGACCTCTACGTCGAAGATATTCGTGAGTGTTCGACTTTACTGTGGCGCCAGAAACTATACTTTAATTTTACTGAGGATGGTTAAAGTTTCGACGTTGGATCATAGTCAATATAAACTATCCAAATCGTTACTTTTCGAATGACATGAAAATGCTTTTAAAAAATTGAAGAGAACATGAAGTGCAATTTATTTTTACGTAAAGTCTTGAATAAGATGATGTCAAAAACTGTCGTACGTGAACGAGGGTACCTAAAATGTTGTAAAAGCCTGACTCGGCACTCTGAAGGAGGCGCTTTACACACTCGAAAAAAGTTCGTTTTCACGAGGAAGAAGTTCATGAATTACAAAATTGATATTTACGCTGGCTCCTCGATTACTGACCAAGCAAAACGAATGCAGAAGCGAAGACACTGACTTCATGTGGTGCACACGAGACTATTTTGATGGCGAACTTTACTAATCGCTAATTGGAAATGTTACCTCAACCTGAAAAATCCCCTTTCATTTGATGGTTGTTTTAGCCTACTCGGTAATTTTTAAATAAAGATTTTCATTATAATAAAGTTTTACAGAATCTAAGTCTCAAGTGTTATTTAGAACTTTAAATTAATCGGGAGGAGGTGCGGTATTGTGATTTTGAGTTGTTTTCGCGTTGAAAACTTAAAATTTAGCATTCAAGTATGCTCAGGCCTGAGAGTGATGTTCTAAAACTTAACATTCAAGTATGCTCAGGCCTGGGAGTGATGTTCTAACACTTAATGTTCAAAATCTTTCCGTGTAGAAATTGTTATGATGCATAGCGGTTATTGATTCATGTTCTCTTTTTAGAGAAGATTTCATATTGAAGATCAGGAAGTTCATGATAATAGTATATTTTTGACACAAAGTTGTAAAACATATTTTGCGAATTAGCCTCAAGACAATTCCATTAACTTAAGGAATTTCTCTCCTGACTAAAACTGTGTAAATTCCCAAGACTTGCAATTTTACGAGTTCCATAGCTCTACAAAACGCCAAATAAACTCAACAGCAACCAAAGTAGCAATAACGGGTGTGTATTAATCCAAAGATTGTGATTGCTACGTACGATTACCGTAGAACGTCCTTATTACAATAGAGCTACAAATCCACCACAAACCTGGTACGATTTGAGACCTCGTCAGTTGGTGATGAAGGGTACGAATTGACTATTTGAGATTTAAAGTCTCAAAACAGTCCTTAAATATCAAGCGTTCATGAATTAACCCAGTAAGGGCCACTGCCATTCATAAAGGTCATTAGAAGTGATACAGTTTAGTCTTAATTTATTATTGTTTCGTTCAAAGTTAGGTGAAAATGCCATTATGAGCATAAAATAGGAATTATTATTTAACCAACATTTCGTTCATTTAAAATAAGTTGGTTCTTATAGAGTTGAGGATTTTTACATTACGGTTACATTACTTAATTTTCTCTTCCAAATTCAAAAAGTTCCATTGTACAGTGGGTGCGAGCTCTGTTCTCAAGTGAACAGACCAGGGTTCGACTCCCATCTTTGCATGCGGACGTTAGTGGAACCAATGAGTATTTTGTTTGAATAAAAGCTTCAACCCCACATTACCCACATCAATCAAGCGTCAGCAGTTTTAGGCACAGAAAACCCAACATTGTACTTCATTCTCAATTGGATAAAGCTTCTTTGATGTGCAGTGCTGTACAGCCCGTACGGACAGCACATGAGGGAGGCGTGGCAGAGGCGGGACCACCCCAACATGTTCATGACGAGTTTCGAGGACCTCAAAAAGGACATCCGCGGGGAACTAAAGCGACTCGACCAATTCCTGAACACGAAACTCACCGAAAAACAGATCGAAAATGTGTGTACCTCTGTTGAGTTCTGTTGTGTTCTCTCCTGTGCTACGTTTCGGTGTGTATGTGAGTTACAATTCTCGAGTCGTTGGCTCGTAAAAAGGTCAATATTAAACACAACCGTATCTCTTTACGGTTCTGCGCAAAATATTCGTTCGTGCGTAACAATGCGTGTACCTTTTCCTACCTTCTTTAGAGCCACAGAATGGTAGTTCTTGTGTAATATTTCTGTTGCCGTTTAGGATATTATGATCAATGGAAATCTCCCGCCAGTGTACTTCCGTTCCAGGCTGGGTAGGCGAGAATGACGCACGACACCAGAGAGCCCTGCGTTCATCAGTACACAGCTCAAAGGAGCAATTCCAAGCCCACATCTCGACCATTTCATGTCGAGAACAACAACTCTAATTCCATATGAACAGCACAAAAAAATAATAGAAAGTTGGACATCAAAAGACAAAGCAAGCAGGCATATAGTGACTTACGAGTGTGTGCTCAAGAGACGTGCATGAAATTTGCCGAGACTAAGTTGCACCGAGTGAAATAGGACAGCACTGGCATTTGGTCATGGAACTACATTTTTAATTGGTCACTGGAATCAAGAAGTCCAATTGCAAACAGCGTTTACTATTCCGGGGAAGCAAGAATGGAGGACGAAGACTTGGGTTAAGTTCTTCCAGGGCTCTGGGGCAGATGGAATTTTTTGAATTTTACTGTGAACTCTGTGTCTTTTGCTACACCTAGGTTCTAAGTAATATCTTTCCATCTGGCAGTTTTTAAGTAGTATCTTCCCATGTGGCTTGACAATTGCGTATAAATCACATGTTTACCGAGACTTGAGGCTTCAAATGATGCACACTGCGGTGTGTGACTGAGCCTTAGTAATGAAAAGCAATGTTGACTGAGGATTTGTCTCATCCAGTGAGAAGCTTTCAGTTCACAAGCAGCACAGGGTCTTGTAACGAAAGTACAACAGTTTCTCGATTTGAATTCCTAGCTTTCATGTTTACAGAAGAAGTAGGTTCAATTTCACTGAGTCCTTTATCTACAGGTATTCATTTTTGTAGGTCATGCCTTAAAATCATTTAATTAAATTGAAAAGAAAAGTTTGACCATCTGCGCACAGAAGACAATACTGGTAGTCATTCAAATTTTTAAAATTGACTTCAACCTGGCAATGAAGAACCGATGTTGAACGAATTAAACTGCACTGTGAAAGTATCTTTGTTTTTGTAGTTAACTCAAAATACACACGTTATATTTTTTCGCCTATATAAAATACATTCACAAATAGATGATATAAACTTTCACTGGAACGAAATTATAAGAAATTTGAAAAATAAGAAATCATTGTTTCTTCGCAGGTCATCGAGAAGACGAGCTTCAAGAGCATGCAGCAGGCTGACGAGATGAAGAAAGTTTCAGATGAAATGTATAACAAAGAAGTCGGTCAGAAAGAAGGGCTATTCATCAGACAAGGTGAGATTTTAAGAAGAAAGAAAAAATATTCTTTGAACAAGGGAGCAATTTCAAAAAGACAAAACGTTATTAGAACAAAGTTCAAATGTAGAAGCTACTTTAGGCAATAAAACGTAGAGAATAAGGAAGAAGCACATATTAGACCAGCAAGGAATTTATCGAATTATAAATGGGTCTCTGGCGAGTCAAATGGAAGGGCGCGTAGACGAGGCATGATTTGAACAATCCCCTTCCAGCTGGGGCGGGGCGTGACATTCTCACCGCGTCTGCCCTCACTGGCGAGAACAATTTTTTTTGCCATCCAGACGCGGACGCAGTCTCGCGTGCGCGGCTTGAGGGCCTTCGTGCGATCAGTCAGTCTGATGATAGTGTTGACAGACACCCAAATATGGGCATCGAATGATAACTTTGCTCTCAATTCTGGAGTCATGTCGGAAGTCAAAGGACTGTACTCATTCGATGACCGTATTTGGGTGTCTCCCTACACTGTCCTCAGACTTTGACTGATCGTGTGAAGGGGCCTTGTCTCAAAAGGCTTTTGCAGGTACAGAGTTGGGCTAAGAAATCGCGGGGCGGTGAAGTGAATTTTCTCGCAACGATTTGTCAACAATTGCAAGGGCCCTCCAATTGTTAATAAACGAGCTTCCTCATAGTTGGATGCAACTGATTATAAGGAAGCTCGTTGTACCTGATGATGAGGAATAGATCATTGTACCTGATTATGAGGAATAGATCATTGTACCTGATTATGAGGAATAGATCATTGTACCTGATTATGAGGAATAGATCGTTGTACCTGATTATGAGGAGTAGATAAGTACCAGTCTACGAGACCTGTTAAAAATGGCGGGACTTACTATATTTATTCTCAAAATGAATATGATTTCCTCAGTGAAGCAGGTAATGGATCCCAAAAGCTCCTCAACATTTCCTTTGAAGTCAACTTTTCATAACCAAACTATGTTGACCAATATACTACCATATCGTACTCTATCAAAAAAGACTTTTAATTCCCAAATATGTAGAATACATACTATAATAAAAAATAAATAACAGATTGAACACATTTTTGATCTTTCATAACTATATCATATTCGTATTTGCTGCTGCAGTCGCAAGAGGAGAAAAGTGTTTGTTTCCATTGGATGCTTTAGCCCCAAAAGTAAGACCCAATGCCATGACGCATGTGAGAATTAGTTACGCTTCAGAGAGTCGGCAACTCTGGGCTGTCGGCGGACACACTCGTTCGACTGCCCAAATACGATTGGAGATGCACTGCCCTCATGGTTTATTTCAAATTATAGTAAACTCCCTTAGTGCACGCATTCATGCTATGGAGCCGTCATTCATTTAACAAGATCTCAATCTGTCACAAACACATCAAACGGTTTCTTATTTTAAAGCTGCCATTTTTCCACAGGGAAATCTGGAACGTGGAAGGACAAAATTACCCCTGAACAGAAAGCTAAACTCGACGCATGGATCAAAAAGAACTTCACCGACCACGGAATTACCTTCAAATACGAATAGTGCCAACTCGATTTGTTCGGGTCCTGAACCTCAGGGTGGTGCACAGATTAATTGCCATGTTTATATGTATTGCCTTCTTTTATTGGTCACACGTATTTGCGAGTCCTGTAGCTTGACGAGTAGTTGAGCGTTCGTAAACACTGACTACACCATTTCGCAGCTTTCAACTGAGCATAAAATTCGATGTTAACTTTTTAATCATGTATATATGTGGAGGGACATTGGTTTTGAAGATTGAGCATTATTCTATCACAGGTAGCAAAGTATCCCAGTCTCCTTCTATGGACTTTCCCAAATTTTAGATTGAAATTATAAGCAGACCTACACTGAACTATTCCAGCTTTAAAAGCATTTGAGCCTGAATATACTCGTGAGAAACTTAAGGGTACAAACCAGCGCTGTTTGAACACTTCGTTTGAGTTCCTGTTATGTTCCATAGTCTTCTTTGCGTAACGATGATGTAAAAAGAAAACACAAACATTTGTTTCTAAGCGATTTTTGTGCGTCACTGATGCTTAATTCACAGAGAACACTGATACAATGTTCTCGTGAATTACGGGCATTGGCAGTGATTCAGATTTCAATTTAGTATTCTCGTTGAGCTCTCTTGGAAGTATGGTAAAATTACGAATTCATCTTTGAATTGAATTAAATGTTCCTTTTTTTGAGAAACAGCACGCCTCCAGGAGTGAGAGAATTAACCTTATCTCCTACCTAATCGGTGTCTCTTCGTTGTGATATCAATTATCGATGTATGGGTTAATTCCTTTCTTTATCAACGTTGGGCTGGTAAAATGAACTCAATAAATGAGTCGTAAATAATTTGTCGCTAAACTTCGTAACTATCCTGGAAGCGACGAGATTTTACATACAATATGCGGCGACATGCAACGAAAGTGCATAACTAAAGTTGGACGACCACTGAGCAAAACAACGGAAAAACTTTAATGAATGCAGCGAAGCAGAGATTCATTCTTCTGAATTCGAATGGCTTGATCTGGTGATCTTGTGCTTATCCAGCCTAGATTTGATGTCAAACAGCAGCAAATATTGCAATTTTCTTTTAGAACTTGAAAGCCAAACTTAAAAATTTGAACATCTATTTCAAAATGTATCGAGTAGAATTTTGATATTATTCATCAAAGTACAAGTGTAGATAATAGAGGTGCTGAAGATATTCTTTATAGAATATCAAATGAAAAACGTACACATTGAGCAATGATAGTAGCGCGCGATAAACAATGATTGAAGCGTATAATTCCGACTTAAGAGGCCAATTTTCGCGGGGCTTCAAAGTGCTTCCTCAGAGAGAGAGGTAGCTAAACCTTCCATCACTCCCGCGTCAGTAGCTATAACTCATTGAAAACTCAACAAGACACCGGATGGTAACTGTTTTGAAATCAATAAAGTTTATTCTTTCATGAATTCCGTATAGTTAAAACTTCGAGTTGATGACTGCTAGGGCCTGTATAGCTGGCTCTTAAATCACTTCATTAATCACATTTCATACAATAGGAGATTCATTTATTGTCCGTAAGCCTGACTAGGGGAGAAGTTTTCAGGGAGCCCTGAGCCACTTCATGCTCTAACCATCCAAAAAAGGATATCGCTCGTTAATCCAGTTTATCATTAAATAAATCCTTATGTCTGGCAGATTAACAGAATCCATGACTGAATACCATTTACTGTCACGCTCCTTTCATCCTATGACTGGTTCAGAAATATTTTCATTACATCAACCACTGTCAAGTTACACTTAAGTCATCAAGCCCTGTACAAAAGTTCACGCATGTATTATTGAATCACCATGAAATTACATTTTTTATTAATATTCATGTACTATTTTAAAACTTCAAATATTTAAAAACAAACTGTTCAATCATTTTTTCAGTTCAACATGCAAAATACACTGGGATTTATTTCGAATTTGAATCGTCGATCTTATTTTAATTACATTTTATGATCACACTAACAATTTTGCTCGTTCAAGTTATAGCTTTACATAATATTACGTGCATCACTTGGGTTAGAACAATTTTATGAAATTACAAGAAGTAAAGAAGAACAGAAGAAAATCTTTTATTCCAATCTCATTCACATACAGAGCATGATACATCGGGTTTTCAATCAGTAAAATTACAGGCTTAAAATTAAAATGTGAAAGTCGAGTGACACTTCTGATTGTGATCAGTGACTACAACCTTAAAATTACAGGTGGAAGTCACATTGAAAATTACAACCTTAAAGTTAAAATATGGAAGTCTCAATGAAACTTCTGATTGTGATCAGTAAGACCACAACCTTAAAATTACGGGTAGAATAAAACTTTACTGAGGATAAATTAGATAACATACCCGTTCTTCATGCTTATTTCTTTGCTGGCATCACATTAGCTGTTAATAGAGCGACGTACTATTGAATCAAATGAAAATAATATTTGATATATTTAGGCCTTATTCAACAATTGCGGACCTTTAAATAAAACATTATATCCGTTTTTGGAATGGAATGACGGAACAAAATTTTTTGGGTTAGAACACGAAGTTAATATTTGTAAACAAAGATGACGTCACACACGTCGACCGCGGTGGTTGAACTACAAACATATTAAGTAATCTAGAAAAATTACCCTGGTAAAACCTGAAAATTCCAATTTTGTTGTATGAGCATTTGAGAAGCATGTTTCGTATGAGTTTATTGCCGTTTATATCGATCTGTTTTGAATTTGGAGCTATAACGCAATTATGTTTACTCTGGTATCGTAGAGCTGCAAGTTATTCAATGTAGTCGCCTTTGAACTCAGCCCATTTCATGCTAGGAATGTTTTTTTTTTGTCACCACCAGATTTGTCTTCTTTTGAATATTGATTGTTTACTTAAAATTTTGAATGCATGAAGTTGTACATTATTAGTTTGTTACCTAAATCTATTGCCATATGTTAGTATATGCTTTTGTACTGGTACAATTTCAGATATCTAACACAATGAATAAAATAGATGGATTAACCAAAAAGTTAATTTCCCTGTTAATAAACTACATATTAAAGGCAGTTAATTTGCTATACAGGTGCATTTACAAATAACATTTCTCTACATAGTCCCTATTCTTGTCTGAGTCCTTATCATAGTGTTAGACCAATTTTTAGTTCACCACTGTGTTTCATTCTGTGACTTGTTGTAATAGGTGATGATCCACTGTAGTTTAAACTTTGCCATCATTTGTCATAAATGCTTGCCAGCAAGGTGCATCTTTAGCAAGGTGCCTTCATAAATGTATCTTAAGTTGTAGGAAAATGTGAAAATCAAAGAAGCAAGGCTCGGTGAAAAAAAAGGATGAGGAAAAGAGTCATTTAGTCTTTTACTGAATGACTGAATGAAGGTGAAGTTACTATACTGTTGATTGGGCATTGCTTTTTACAAGCAGTGCAATGAGTGCATGCCAATGTCAAACTATTTTAGTGATTGTACGGCCTTTTGTGGAAATGGAAATTAATTCACAATGGCTTTTGGTGGCAGTTTCACTTTCTGTTGAAAAATATACAACAGTACGCAGCTTAAAAAAAAATACACTTCATCATGCTTTGAAGAAGGATCTTTGTGTTCACTGGCAAGATAATGGCAGCTGCCCTACACTTGGATCAGCACTACTTACACACCTAGTTGAAGCTTCCCTGTCTGCAAAATTAGTTTTGTCAATTTATTTTTCTTAGAAAAGAAAATTGAATAACTTAATTATTGGGTACCCCTCATAATACAAGACATCTGAAGTCTTTCCCTAAATCATGCAGCTTCTTATGAAGTATAGTTGGACATCATAATGACAGAACACAATTTTGTTAACATACCACAGAGGGTGTTTTGATACTTCATTCGTTCCTAAGAATTTTTCCAATTCAGTTGTTAAACTTGAATGATTTTATAGTTAAGATTTAGTTTGTCAGCTGCCTGAAAAAGTTATTCTATTAATATAGAGCCTTCTTTTAGTATTGATGGATAGGATTTACTTTTTTAAGTTGGGGAAATATATTTTCCAAAATTTTGATAAGATGGTAATGTAGTTGAAAAGAGTTAATATTGTACAATGTGTCTTTTGCTTCCTTCTGGTTATGTTAGAGTTAGGATAAATTTGTTATGATTATTTGATACAAGAGAATATCAAATTCTGATTGGAAGAGCTTGGGAAAATGTAGCTCTAACTTCCATAGACTTCAAACAATTACATAATCTTTGTTTGTAACCACTTCAAATATTGGTTTATGTACATTTTTCTATGCTTAAAACTCTGTGGATATTAGTTTCTGCAACTCAGAAAAAAATCCTTTACAATGATACTAACATGAAGGCTGTATGATTAATGAAATGCCCTATACACAATGCAGACACAGTAAATGTTAACCATATTTTTCATCATGACTTGAGGTTTTTGCTATTCCACTATGTTATATGATTTTTCTTCTGGTTTTGTAAATTCTGCATAAGGGCACTCAATTCCAGCCTTTGATCAATCTTGTCCTTTTATGCATTGGTCTTTGCAGCTGGCATGCCTGCAGGTCTGGGTTGCCCTGTGACCTTTGATGAGACTTTACTTTTGTTGCATTGGTAGAGAGCTTTGGCCCAAATCTATTAACCAAGAATTTTGAGGAACTGTATTTCTGAAAATGTGGATAGGACATATGCTTTTCAATTTTGTAAAGATTAACTGACTGCAGGTTATATTGCTGAATTTTTTATTAAGATTTTTGATGGAAAGTTCTTGTAAGTTGAGTAATGATAGGCTTCTGCTTGTTTATGAGTCTCTTGCTTCAAATTGGCCACATTTTTGAATAAGAGACAATGAATGAGTAGAATGTGTCATATGACTGCTATGCAAGTTTTAGCTTTGTGCTTGTTGGAGCAACTGCACAGTGGTTATATAAATACTTTGTTGATTTTTGAACTGACATGAGCCAATTTTTCGAAATGTGCTTACATTTTCAAATAATATGATTTATGATTTCAGCAGAGTAAGGCATTTTAGATTTCCATCTGGTATATTCCATATTAAAAAATTATTTACTTTTCAGGGTATCGATTGTATTAGATGCAAAGCGTAATTCTGTGAGCATGGATAATATAGCAAAGCCTGACCCTCGTGTGGAAAATGATCTTGAGCCAACTTCAGTACAAAATGACAAGCCAAGCACGTGGAAAGAAAGCAGAGTAGATAGTTTGTGCAACTCTGCTGAAGTTCAGTCTTCATCTCATAATAAAGAAAATTTCCAAATTCCTATCAACAGCAATAAGGCTCTTCTGGCTGATAATTCTTCAAAAGATAAAATATGCAATGTTGTGAAGGAAAACATGCAAAAATCTTCTAAGAGAAGCCTTCCTGTTGATGAATGGCTCTCTGAGACAATGCAGGGGCCAGTTCAAAAACCCGCATCAAAAAGAACTGCCAATCTTGACAGAAACTCTCAACTACTGCAGCGGTTTTCTTCTTTTATTGACGAAGATTTTGAGGATTTTGGGGATGATTTGAGAACCTCTGATAAAACAAATGTTGCTCTGAACAAAGAATTATCAAGTAGTAATAAAAAGAATCACTTTGAAAAGCAAGCTGTAAATAGAGCAAATTTAGATATTTTAGAGCTATTCAACCTAAGCAATGTGATGGACCATCCATCACCATTGGATTCTACTCTGCAAGGAATGAAAGGTCTTAATAATTCAATTCTAAATTCTTCAACTGGTAGTACTACTTGCTCTTCCAAACTCCACCAGCAGGAAGACAGTTTGATGAATGAGAAGCATTCTCAAAAAATATCTGAAATGTGCAATGCGCAAAATTTTTTGGCTGCTGTTGATGCAAGTCAGAAATCTCGATTATCAAACACAGATCCCTGTTTGATCGACAGTGAAGCTGAAATAAATCTTGCAAACAAAAATGATTTCAGGGAAAGTGCAGCATTTGAATCAAATGTTCCTCCAATGTTGACTAATTTCAGAGGGAGTTTCCAAAGCACATCAGGACCACCAAAACTGTTATCCAAAGACAATGCAGTCTGCAGACAGGAAAATCCAAGCCCTGAAGTCATCATGCATAATTTATTACAATATCCAGGAAGTCTGTCTGACATTGGTGGATCATCAACTCATGATAGCATGAGGCCTCCTGTCCAAAAAGGTTCTACAGATGACAGAACAAAGCTATCATCGGAGGTTTGCGCCCAGTTCACAGTTCCCTCAAAAGCCGTCAAACCAAAGTTTCCTGGTCCTGCAGGCCTCTTACCTAATCTGGTAAGGTTCTATGTTTCCCATCAGCCACAGTCTTATGTTATTTATTTGCTTAAAGCTATTAATGTTTATTTTTATTGTATTTTTCTTGTTAGTTCCTTCCTACTGTTTGATTAGAGTCCTACAAGATACAGAGTGCCCAATACAAGCATATATTTTAGCTTTAGGTCATATCCATTTTTGTTTGAAGATCTATTGTCTCAAGCCAAAGCTAAATGAAAGAATAGGTATTTTTGCAATTTTTAAATACTCTTCAATGAATAAGTGCCACTTCTTTTTAAAAACTCCATAGTATTTTTCATTTTTTCTATATAGGCTGTGATCATTTTTCATAAGGCTCCAAATATGTTACAAAACACTCTTTTTACATCCTGAGTACCATTTACAGTTTTGTCTGTCTTTTGCAGGATACTCTTGAGGGCTCCAACTTGGCTCTGGCTTCACGAATGCTGTCTGCCATCCAGGATAGTGGCAGCAAAAAAGTAAAGATGCTGACATCCTTTGGACACCATTGTTTGCTCTTATGTACATGGTGATGAATCAATAACATCTCATATTTGTCATTATTTAGTAAGTGATATGAAAGTTAGAGCTGATTTGAGTCTGCACTCAGTGATTGTACATTGTATTTTTTTGGGTAAGAAATGCAGATGTGCTGTATAGTCTTTTAAAATAGGAAAACTGCAGTATATCATTTTAAGGAAGTGCAGCCAAGTGTATATTTTAATAAGCAGAATAGTCTATATGAATGAATGAATGGTGCTCTACTGCAAGAAAATGGCTAGTAAGAACCCTATTGTCAGAGGCATTATTTGTAACAGTGGAAATATTTATGGCTTTGTAGGTAGCATAAGCTGCCCCAGCTACAACGGAGCAAAATCGACTATATAATAGAGGTGGCATCAACAACACAAATGAGGTAGCATCAGCAACACAAATGTGGTAACATCAACAACACAATAGAGGTAGCATCAACAACACAGTATAGGTAGTATCAACAACTCGATAGAAGAAACATGAACACACATGCACAGTGGAGGTAAGCATCAGGAAAACAATAAAGTAAAATCATTTTTCTGCTAGTTAAGAGGGTAAACTTTTTCCACAGAGTGAATTTTCAAAAGAAAGATGATTACAAGTTCCTACATTGCTGACCCATCAGCAATATACGTATGTGAGAGAGATGGTAGCTCTGGGCTCTCAGAAGCAGCTCTGTGAGGGTTAGTCTAAGCTTATATCATCTTATCCTAAATTTCCTGCAAAAGAATTGCTTTTTTCCCCACGCAGTCCAATGTCTCAGAGCCTTAATATAGCATTCTGCTTTCTGTCTTGATGTTGATTAAATGGCTTCCTTTGTACTCTGAGTGGTTCCCTTCCAGGACTCTGGCGGTGAGGCTCTACCATCCCTGACCCTTGGCCCCCTGTGGAGCTCCATGCTGCAGGACCTGGACATCCACCCCAGCTGTCTTAACTCGCCATTACGCAGGTCCGTGAGAGCAGTGGGAGACATCACCTGGTTCTGACCGCTGGGCTGGCATGTGCACGAGTTTGCGAGACATGTGGTCTGTAGAGGGAGGTTGGGTGTTTTTGTTTACAGTTTAAACCCTTCCGTTACCTGAGGGGTAATACGTCCTCGCAAAAAATCATTGAGATTATTCGTCACTACGAAATATCATGGGAAATATGGTCCAGTTATTGAATACCAACGGGGCAATTATCTCCAATTGTTTTAAGCCAGCAGGCCTTTCGCCTCATTCTTCGGGATTTCTTTTACATCTCCTTGATGACTCTTTCAATATGTGCTATGGGCAACAAGATCACGAAATTACATTTGAAAAAAAACAAATGTTCTGTAGCAGAAGGTTTAGGCATTGATGTCACTGTGACTTAGTATGTGGTGTGCATGCAGGTTTTATCGTATCAGTAAAAATAAATAGGTGCCCCTTCTGCCTCGTCTTAGTAAAGCGTCGTCGGTAACTTGGGACCGGCGCTCAATGAACAATTTCAGCGTTTCGACTGAATGAAGATATTTAGGAATTTAAAAATTTTCGTATTGATATTATGGACATGTACTGCAAATGGATCAAAATTACGTTGGATTGAAAAAATGCATGATGCTAATAAAATTGTGCAACATACTAGCTAATGCAAAATTCTCTTTTTATTCAAAAAAGTTTACATTTTAAAAATATTTCTTATTTTCCTGTCCTTTCATGTAATGTATTAGGGATATTCCTACATCATATATTAATGTATTGGGGATATTCTATTTTATATATTAATTTATAATAAGGGATTTCTAGAATATGAAAAGTGTGGATGGGTTTTATAGCTAGACTGATTCATCTCCATCTTCTAAGATGGTTAAATCAATGCACCCTGCTGTCCTCTTACCTACATCAATAAATTTTAATCCTTTGCTTTGCATCGTTGAGATTTGTGTACACTGTAGGGTGTTTTTGAAGATTACACTATTAATGCTGCTCTACTTGCATTATCGATTCTTGATTTTAGTGTAGCCCACTGTTTGAGTGCAGTTTACGATCTCGACACTGTCGTTGAGTCAAAATTCATTCATTAAAATCATAGCATTTGGGAAGTGGCAGCCCTTGTGACAATTTTCGAGTCAATTGCCGCACAGGCAAGAGCGATGGTTCTAGAGGTCTTTTGTTGCTTAAAATCTCATGAGCACATTCAGTTGGAGCTTCCATTGCTGTGATTCAGTTGACTCCATGCAAGGGTGATGGATTAAATTCACTTATTGGGTTGTAAATCTTCCTCTCCTTTTCATTAGAACTGCTGATTAATTGTGTCATTTCACGATTACCTTCTGTACGATTGCCTTCTCTTCTCTTGATCTTCTTCACTTTTTTTGATGCATTATGAGCGTTATGTATCAGAGTCTTTTCTTCAACATAAATAATTGCTGCTCTATTGAGTTCCAAGTACAAGTAATTTTTGTACTAAGTATCCGGTATGTTATTATCTATTTGTTTGCCTATTATACAGCCCTTATTATTTTGGTGATAGGGCTGCATTCAATTTCTTCGGAAAACCAACAACATTTTTAAGAAACAAGACTTTATGGTCCCTTTGGGCTGTCCAGTTTTAATCAAATTCAATTGCATAGACTTTGGTTTTCATATTTTGTAAAAGACCAGGTCTCAGTGCGGCACATCAGCAATTGACTTGCCCCTCTTCATTCCTATTGATCTGTTGCGCCCACTCGCTCAAAACTTCGAGAAAAAATACCTTCAGAAACAAGGCAAAAATAACAGTTCCAAAAGCAAAATAGAAATAACACCTCCAAAAGCAATGCTCAGAAATCAAGGCTTCCAGGAACAAGACATCAATTTCAGCTGCAGAAACAAGATAGAAACAATACACCCAGGAACAAGCCAGCAATATGAGCTCCTCATTGACATGGGCAGGCACAACATCGAGCGCAGCGTGCTACGTCAGCACGGCGGCAGCAACTCAGCTGTGGGTTGCGGCGGCCTGCGTCGTGTGCCCATGCTGGTGGTGCAGGTGAACGCCGTGCAGCCCGCACACAGCCAGGCCACGCTGCTGCTCAGTGACCACACCGGTGAGCCTGTCATTGTACTCGTAGCTTGCCGTTGTTTGTAACGCTGCTCTTTGGCCGTGTGTTGGAAATTTAATGCTGGAAGGACCAGTTCATTTTTTAAATGAATGTACGAAAAGTTGCGTAAACAGTACGTAGTTCATATTTTATTTAATAGAGTGTATGGTCAAGGTAGTTTTGAACGAAATAATAAAAATGTAAGACTAAAATGGGCTATTTCCATTGCCTTTCAGAAGTGGCAATGGTTTTGATAGGGTTAAATGCTCTGTTTTATCATTCATGCGTAGCACAAATTTGATTTGGATAAAAAAAATTGGCGCATTCCATCTCACGTTCAGGAAAAAATTGGCGCATTCCATCTCACGTTCAGGACGATTGGGCAGCGAGAGCAGACGAAGTGGAAAGGCTTTTGAAATGTAACAGTTTGCCACTGCAAGCGTCGTGCTGGAAAGCTGCGAGTCACTCATTGGTGGAGCACCTGTAGTGCAGCAAGTCTCTAACGCACACTGGCTGTGTGATGTTGCTGGGATGTCTGATGTGTGGGGGATCACAATGATGATTTCTGAAAAAATGCTCATCTTGATTGTAAAAATTTCTCAAAAAATAATACGAACTGAAAGTAATTTAGTAGCAATCTCGGAAGTAGGAGAATTTAGATTAGTAACTCGAGTCGTGATGAGGATGGAATGACTCCTTTGCAGAAAAATAGCTTCTCATAATGTGTTCATACCATGTGCTGGATCTCATTACACGCGCTCACTGTCGATGATATTCATAGCGAACATATTAAATGACGCAGTTTTGCGGGCATTTCGAAAGGCTTCTGATAAATGTTGGTATCGCAGCGTCTGTCCGCTGAACTTGCGGCTCACAGGTCACCGCTCTTGTGTTCACTGTTGTGGTTCCTTCAGCGTCAACCATTAGGAAACGTTAAGAATCTTGTATTAAATCGTACTAGAAGTTGACCCGAAAAAACCGTAGAAACCTCAGACTATGTTCTCGATCTCGACACCCTCAAATTTGCAAATGTCAAACGTCGATTCCAAGGCTCTTCTTGGAAACACTCCTGATTCTGAAGTTGAAGAGTCAATATCGTGCGTGGTAGAGTACAATTCTGCCCGGTTCATGTCTAACTCAGTTGGTGGTGCGGGCTCGAGAGTGAGTTCGTCTGTGTCTCCAAATCCGCAAGGCAAATCACAATCAGCTTATATATTTTTAAAACTCTACCGGATGCTAGTTTCAAATTAGTTTTAAATGCAACAGGAAGCAAAGAATTACTCGTCTGCTAATGGATGCATTCAATCAGTTTTTTCTCCCGAAGGTAGGACTTCCGAAAGTTTAAAATATCTTTATTTTCCAAAACTCCTAAATGGGTAAAGCCTCTAATAGTTGAAAACCCATCATTATTCGAAAGCTCCTGGGTTCAAAACCCCTAATAGTTTGACTTAACGGTTCAAACCCCTCATGTTTCAGAACACTATTGGTTCATTAACTCTTCACTGTCTATATGGATTTTAAAGTCCATTTTCATGAAGATGCTGCTAGGTTTTCATAGCAAGCTAAATGCAGCCGTATTGCATGTGTACATTAGGCTGCAGTTAGTTTTCCGTGGCGAGGTAAATGCAGCTTCACTGAATGAAAACATGAGGTTGCATCTAGTTTTTTGTACGAAGCTTAATGCAGCCCTATCGTCGAAACAATTTGGTAGGTAAATGGTAAATTTTGCATTTCCATTGTCAGGTGAGGTAAGCGGGTTGCTGTCTACGAGCGGCGTGTCGACGTACCTGGGCAACTTGACCGCCGGCTGCGTGATGCTGCTGACCAGCGTCACGGTGTGGCACAGGGCACCCGCCAGGCCTCCTCTCCTGACCATCACTGCCGACAATATAGCAGCTCTCTACTCTCCTGTGAGGAGGTTACCTCCTGCTGCAGGCCAGACCAACCAAATCAACAGATCGATTGGGAAAGACGGTGAAAGCGACGTGTTCGATGTGAAAATAACTTCGGGGTTGACGATGGAAGAGAGGCGGCAGCTTAAGGATAAGATTGGGATCGATACCATCTTGGAGAGAAGTCTCGTTGAGGAGGATTGCGATTTTAAAGTCAGGTCTGTAAAGCCGAGTGAGTCGTGCGTTGGTGTGGAACGTGCAATTGGCGCCAACGCTCCGAATGTTGTCAACAGAAATCGTGTGAATGTTACTCGTTCTTGGGGACAGCCTGCTGCACCGACCAGTTCAGTTTCTAGCAATTTCAGACCTCCTGCTCCTAGTGGTTCACATCCTCGACCTTTAGCTACGTCTTGGAATCGCGCCCAACACAGTCCGAGTCTAAGACCCGGTTGTTCTACTGGAACAGTTTCTGGGACTTTTAAACCTACGTCATATCCACTTCCAAGTAGGTCTACAATGGTAAATAACAGTACTGTCAATACGTCATGCGTGCCTACAGCTTGTGCAAGTACGACGAAGAGCGGATTCATCAATGCAAATTATGGCAAGCCGACGTTTGTGAATAACGTGGCTGCTAGATCTTCGTTGTGCGCATCTACGACTTCTCCGGCAACTTTGAATATCTCAACATCTGTTAACATTAAGCATGTCACACCGATGCACGCTGGTTCTGGGCCTAGATTTCACTTCTCTCCAATCGTACCCAGGGCTTCGGCCGTGCAAGACAGTGGTGTACGCCAGCAGACAACTCCCAATTCCTGTCGAGCTTCCACACCTTCTCAAAGCCCCATGTCCGCACGGGGTGGAGTTTCTAGTCAAACTAATATTCCAACTCACGTATCAACTTCTGCCCAATCTGCTACTTTTTCCAAAGCTAAATCTTCTATGCTAAATTATGAATTTTCGGCTCATTCTTCCACACCAAGTCGGCCCTCGTACTGCTTGTCAGTAAATAGGCCAAAACAGTTTACATACAAGTCCGGTGCGTCTTCAATAAGCTCATGCCGAACAGATAACAGCAAAAACCGTGTGACTCCATCAAGCACTTGTCAGCCTCTAGGAGGTGGAACGTCGAAAAGCATTATGACTCACTCTGCAGGCCGCAGCTCTGGACAAGGTGAGAGTGCGAGTACAGTTTCAAATGTGATCAGTGGCTCATCATCCAACTGTGGGGCAGACTTACCGACGGAGAGGGAGTTCAGAGAAATACGGGAGCTCATGGCTACATTCACGGAATGTGATTTCGATGACTTTTGAAGTAACGAAACTTCCTGTTACTGTTCAGGGTTTTCTCTCGTAAAGAGTTTCATAATCGGCTGTGATTTTCGAAGTAAGACTTAGAAACTATTCGCGTGCCTTGGACAAATATGGACTTCTTTATTAATTTTTGACGCACACACGATTGAGTTCCATTGCCCAGAGATCTATCGTAGTCGGATTGCAGTTACAATTGTGCCGTTATTTTCTAGTCTTAACTTTTAGCTTTAGTAAAATAACACGTTCTCCTGTTGCTCTTCATTACGTAAGGTAAGATTCGGTTTGCGCTTCAAGAATGGTCATCATTGCGCAACCGCGTGTCATATCAAGGAGATAGCTCGAAGACCAATTGTCGCGCCGTTTCGTCTCCTAACGTCATCATAATAATCTTTTAGCAGTGAGCAGCTTCTCTTGCATTGATTGTTCGCCAGCTCCATGTATGAAGACTCTCAGAGCAAGTCGTGAAGTAGAGTTAATAAATATTTTGAGGGATCTATTGTTCCTGGTATAGGTGTCATCAATCAGAACCCGGAATTTTTCTTTGTTGTCGCCTTCTTGCAGAGGTAGCTGACGTGTCCTACCACCGATCTTTAGTTGAGAACAACAGCGTGTGTGCCTGTATTCTTCCGTGTCCTTTAGTTAGTGCGAGATGATCCTTACGGGTGACATCTACTTTCGACAGCTACCGCTCTAGCCCGGTCTTCGACGTAATTATGTTGCAGACATTAAACAATTGGGTGTAAAGGTGATGCGGGCGTAATCGTGCAAATGATTCTGAGACGACAGGAGCTCAACTGGAAACTGACTTTTTTGTGTTTATTGGCCTGTCGATGAAGAATGACAGATTTATCTCATGCCTTTAACGCGCTCGGAGGTTGAATATCGCCTGAAATTTCAGCGACATTCATTGAAGAAATCTATTTATTGAATTTGTGGTGGACGCAGATCTGAACAGTGCTGCATATGAGGAAGTATTACAGGTGTCAAAAAAGGATACTAAATAGTTTGTAGCTGACTAATTTACGAACTTGGGTGAATTTGTTATTACTTGATATGGAATTTGGCTGTGGCTCGGAAGTACGTACTCGTATTCACTATTTCGTTCGTTGAGTAATTGACCCACGAGAAACTCGACGGCGAATATCTCCTGTACTTCTGTTCATTTATTATTTTCTTTTTCCCGTGTTTATGAGCGCTTAAATGTAATTTTGTTATGGATTCGTACCTGTTGTTCACCCGAAGTCTAGTAGGGTTATACCCACTCAATTAAGGTGTTTGTTAATTGTGAAGGATATTAAATTTTTGTATCTACGATGAAATTTCTTTTCCTTGTGGCTAATGTACTCGTTCATAAAAGTTCTAGTAATTCAGTTCCTGTATAAGAAGCTATCCGAAGGAATTCGCTCACTTCAACTGGAGAGATGTTCGACCTCGTTTTATACAATTACTGCTGGAATTTAGTCGCCAGCGGAAGGCGGCTCGTTTCCAGTTGGAACTTCGAGAAAAAATACGAAGAAATTAAGGGAGTATTGAAAGACTTGTTCTAACAGAAAATATTTTCGTAACTGTGATTTCATACTGTCGCATGACTTTTCGTCAATGAATTCAAATGTTTCATCACCATTAGTTCACACTACTGTAAACTTAGTGAATGTAAGCACAACCGTATTTCTTCATAATTCCACCACCGATGTGGACTTGAAAATAATTCGTCGTACTAAACACTTCCATGCGGCCCGCCGAAAGGTACTCGTTTGCAGAATTCCTTGGAGACTTGAGGTCTTCCGCAGGTACGCAGGATTCCCGAGTTCGTGTCGGGGAGGAATACGCTGATTTCCCCCGGTCAAGTGAATACATTAAACATTTCCCTGAGAAATTCTAAGTAACTCGTTCGTGAACCAGGAATGAGTGCTGGAGGAGTACGTCAGAGACGGAGTAGTAACTCTTCTTCTTATGCGTCTTACCAGCCTCACGCGATGGAACGGTCCCAACTATGTTTCGTGATAGTACTATGTTTTGATTTGATTTATTATACAGTTTGAGTATCTTGATTGGAAAACTTTTTTTAACGCTTCCAGACGCTTCCACAAGCACATGAAACGGAAATGCGCTGATTTCCCTCGATCGGCACAATCATTACGTCTCTAGATTTTGTTGAATCTCAGTGAGGACAATGCTGAAAGTTAAAGGAATAACCGAAGCTGTTTGAAAGAAAATAGTAGGATTTCTTAATAAAGGATTAACCTATATACAAATTCCTGAACGCGTTCTGGTTCCACACTCAACTGTTGGAGCAATAGTGCGGAAGCGTCGAGGGACTGGGGCAACCTCCAATTTGCAAAGAGTCGGAGATCCTGGCATGGTCACAGACCGCTCTCGACGCTGTACTTGTATGCTGCGTAGTGTGACGAATGAGCCCATGACAACCCGTACATACTTACGGAAAGAACTGGAGTTACAACGAGTTTACAGTCGGTCGACAAATGGTTACTAAAAAATTACAGTGAAGCGGCCTATACGCAACACTCCACGCAGATCTCCTTTTATTGCAGCAAAACATGTGAAGTCCCGTTAACTTTTGCCAAGACCATCTTGGGAACGGGCTGTGTTGTCCGGTGAAAGCAAAATGGAACTAAACCGAAACGACGTTCGACATGTTTAGAAGAAAACAAGCTTTACCTATGATCTCAAGAATACTATCCCTACCGTCAAGCACGGAGGAGGCAGCATCATGGTATAGGGCTGTTTTACTGTACATGGTGTAGGGGAACTCCACATCATTGATAGAAAATGTACAGTTCCATATGCAAGCCGATACTGGAGCAAAAGCTCGGGAGCGGAAATTTTTTATGTTCTGCACAAGTGGATATTTCAGCAAGACAATGACCCAAAACATACTGTAAAATTAACGAAAGAATGGTTCGAAAATATGAATATAAGCATCCGTTCGTGACCTAGTCAATCGCCTGATCTCAATCCCATTGAAAATTTGTTGCGAACGTTCAAAACTACTGCGCACAAAAGTCCAAAAAACCTCGCTGATTTTAGGATCATCTGCGTGCAAGACTAGAACAAGATCCCCCAAACGGCGAGCCAAAAGTTGGTTTTCATTTACAATAATCGTCTTTATGCTGCTATTGCAAATAAATGTCACGCCAGTACGAAAGATTTGTGTTAGCTTCGGCGCAAATACTTTTGCATCATACATTTTTTCCTTAGTTGCTTCTTTGATTTGTTTAATGTCAATAAATTTGGTTTTATTCTACTTGAATAGTCTAGTAAATATATGTTCTTTGAACTACTTATACTCTTTACCCCAAGCCAGAGCTCGGAATTTTCAATATACATCAAAAATAAAGCTGTGCCAGTACTTACGTCACGGCACTGTAGTTAATATTGAACTTACTCGGCCGTTCTCAGAATTTCGTCAAATTTAATCAGCTTAGCAAGGAAAAGAGGAAATATACATCTAATTATTAATCGATTGAGTAGGTGGCATCGCCGCAATTTATACAACGTGTGAATGGTGGGAAGGAGAGCGCCAAACCCTTTTTTGCGAAAGTCCTGTCTCCATACTGGAGTGCAGGTGAGCTGAATTAGTTACGCTACAGCTGCAACGGTCATAGACCATTCAGATGAGAAACTAAAAATTTACTACTAAATTAGGAAGGGACTCCTAGCTATCGGAGGAAATTTAGAAAAAATTGTATCACGCGAAACAAATTTATTCTAAAAAAAATTTACGACTCAGAGTATGGCGTGTTTTACTGAAGAGAAGGAAACGGATATTTATGAGATACGGACGTACGGTCGTGCATATAGGCGCTAGTGGTGGTACGGAGAGAGGCACACGGCATGAACAATTTCAAGATAGTATTGCTCTGATGTAGGCGGATTATAAGTGAGAAAACAACTTTGTAAGAAAAAGGGGATCATTCTGGTCGATTTGACGTCCTGCACGAATCACTGTATGAGACAAGAAAGAGGGATTCAAAAATGTCTCTGGAAATTGTCATATTGACGAGTTTTTGATGAATTAAACATTCCTACGTTTGAGGGTCTGTTGGTTGAGCTGATAATCTGGTAAAAGTACCACAGAATTTAGAGGTGGTCTCGCGAGAGAAAAATGACCAGGCAGCGTTTGGTTGAAAATTCGTGAAGTTGTTTCGAAGTCAGATCAGGAGTGTCATAGCGAGACGGAGGCTTGGATCGATGCAGTGGAGATGTAAATGTATTGGAGATGCATGGTGTAACTGGAGGGACTACGTAGACAGAAATAAATGGAGAATGCGTGTGGACTGTGAATCCTTATTTCAGCCCTGATGGGACCATGCCTCCAAACTGACTTCGCCCTAGCTTTGGAGGCGTAAACGAGAAATCGTGTCTAAGATTTAGAAAGAGTAAGCCAGCTAGATGAGCGTGGCCTTTCGGATCATGAGCTTACGTGACAATGTCGATCATAGAGCACGACGTGCGACGTGAGACCAGCGTTAGCATTTGGTGAGCTCGAACAGACTCTTCTTCAGCCTCCCTTTTGTTCGTGGATATTGGGCAGACTGGCAGAGCCCAGATACATTTCATTTAATTATCCTAGTTGGCTTTTGTTTTTCATTACGCATGAAATGGTCTATAAATGGTCATTGCAAGCACTTTTCATTAATTTCTCTAATTATTTCAAGTAGTATGCATTTGGTAAGTAGCTCTACAAAAAATAGGATCACTTCATTGTACATACCGTCATGAAAGATTTAGCAAGTCATAACGCATTTTTTATCTTTCTCAAATATTTTCTCTAGTGATGCTTAAAATTAAATCCAAGTTTAAATCACCTTAAGAAGTGCAGCAGGACCTTCAATTTCTTCATTGCATTTTGTCGTCATTATAAGTCTTGCTCACATCTCTGCGAAGTTACTGATACAAAATCGCATTTTAAGTAATACAATTTCAAAGCTTGATAAAAATACTAAATATCAAAGAATGTTTTCCCCAGCGTCTCGACAAAAATTGCGCATAATTTCGAGTTTTCCCCACTATACCTGATCTAAGCTGAAACACCAAGAGGAAGTTAACTCGATCACTTGACACAAATCCTAGGCAACAGTAGGAGTTGTTAAAGAGATCTCGCAGAGTAAATCAGCGCACAAAACCCGGAGAAGGCTGGCACCCGCCTCCGCCTTTATCACGGGGGAGGATCAGTGCGGCTGTAGGGAGGCTGTCTTTAAAGTGAGCGCTCATCCGTCTTGCAAGAGAGGCTGCTGAAGCAATCCGCTCATCTCAGGCCCAAAACCAACAGCACTGAGGCTCAACTGACGTACCAGCACATGATCATAGGTGCCTTGTGCTGCCCCCGAGCGGTAACTGGCAAGTGGTGTTCAGCAGAAATGGTGTGCTTTGAACTTAAATACTACGTGCAATCGCTTACATTTAACGCTGAGCACAATGGCTGTAGATTGGTTGCCTGAATTATGTCTCGTCTAGGTATTGTCGGAGTTGTGGTTGGCGTTATTTCTAAAGAGAATAATGAACTTAGCAGTAATACATAGAACGAATTTGTGCGAGGAAGGAAGAACGCAGCGGTTTGCTCCACGCGCGCACAGCACCTCAACAATTAGCTATGTAATAAAAGATAAATTTGTTAAGATGCTCTTCCAAGGAGTCGATTTCGCGAAAGGTTGTTGGCGAAAATGCTTGTCTTTTGGCCTCAGGAATATTTTCAAACCGGGAAGTAACTTCGTCATGGTGATGATATCTTTATCTGGCCTCACCTCGCACGCTGGGAGGCTTCGTACGCTATGTTGACTTCCTACGTCGCGGTGATTTTATGCACCGTGATAACTCAGGATGTCGGGATGAATTCGCGCACCGGTTTGAGTTAAACTTCAGGTTGAATCCGCAAACTAGGTTGACTATTGCGCTAAGGGAGATTTGTACAGCAAGGTGACGCTATGGCGCGGTAACTTCGACACCGACATTTGGCGTCAGAAATTTACTTTCAGTTTTCCAAGAATAGGGAATTCACTGAATTTTTGCAGGGTGGCTTTCTTTGAGGCGAGTATATGTCAAGCATTGAGTAAGAGAGCAGCTGATGAGGCAGAGGTTGCGGGAACGAGGAGGATTATGAGCATTTTCTGATTGTATTTCGAGACCAACTTTCGAACGACGCACGAGAGTACCCCACTTTTTGTGTCAATCGCGGACTCGTGGGAATGAAACAGGAGAGATGATCGTTTTGCGAGCTACAAATTCTCAATTCACGTGCATTGTTTTCATTTCGTGCTTCTCCCAGGTCTCAAATTCAATTTTGAAGCAGTTCAAGCAAGATGCTGAAGACCATACTCGTCCGTCCCATCCCTAGCTACGCGGGTTACCCTAGAAGGGAACCTCATGTTGTGGTATTTGAACTATAAGTGCGTTCTGAGAGAAAAACTTCTGCATTTACATTAGAAGACAAACCTAATAAATTATATAAGTTTCAGTGCATTGGGCTGTCAAATATGAGCGTATCCAATTTACATTCTTAAATAATTTATATAGTATCCAAATTTATAGCATTGGGGCTTTCGTGCATGAAAGGCCCAGGAATAGGAAGGTTAACTGAAAGTTATTCGCAGTAGATCATCCGACAGTACATTCACGAAATATATAGTATTCTCAGGGTTAAAATTATTGATTCATTTTGAAATTCAATGCAGAGGATCTCAGGATATAATGTCTACGGTATGATGTTAACGGATATAATGTTTATGGATATAATATCTATGGATACAATGTCTATGGATAATTTTGTCGTGGAAATAAGCGGCAAGGACGAAGGTGCTCGAAAGAAATCACAGGGACAGCACTTCAATCACCCTCAAGAAAATAAAAGAAGAAGAGAGAAGGCTCCTTTTTTAAACTAATACCCAAAGCGGGTGACACGAACTAGCAACGTTCGTTCATTGCGGTGTCTTTTAGTGATAAGATCCTGCAGTGCGTCGACGAGGACGTCTCAAGAGGAGGGAGGGGCTGAGAGGCCTCCAACAGTCCTCCCTCCTTCGAGTGGTAGTAGTGGTGGTGTAGACTGCAGCGCTTCATTGGCTCAGACTACATCACACCAAAGCAGAAGATACCATTTAGTATTGACTGTAGAAAACGAGGAATCTACATTTACACGAGGGGTGTTCTTGCACAGGATCACCTACGAATAGAAACAACAAGTTGAAAAAGAAGAGGAAAGAAAGATAAAAAAGAACAATAGCGGGGCAGGTGTGGAAATTAAAGGAAGTAAAGCGGGCACGAAAAACAGAAATCCCGAAGACTTATCTATAGCTGCGGTAACCTAACACTGCCCTCCTGGGGTCACCAGCTCACGTAGCACACATACACTAACATTACCCAATTGCTTGTTCTCTATCACCTGAAGAGCTCCATCCTTCGAATGCATCACTATCCAGGGACATCATTTTACATTTCAGTGATATTTTTCTTCATAGTTCCGATGCGTAACCATTTCCTACGCATGAGCGAAAACCAGTAATTGTGGGCCTCCGATTTCTACGAATCTTTTTATGAATTACAAGTTACAACACCAAGAGTGGGATATGACATGTGTGAACGACACGCCCTCTTGTTAATAAAAGTGAGGTGTGAAAAGTGGGGATCGAACTCTTGTAAATATCGGTGTTCAGACCACTTGGTTGAAGAAAGTGCCGCTGTTTCCACAGCAAAAGATTTCAAGATCAATTAGTTGCTTCCTCATAGACTGCGTCGTATTAACATTTACGTCTTTTACTCCACATACATTTGCCTTGCTTCTTTCGTATCATTACTGTTAGTCAGGAATACCTGATACCATCCATAGCTTCGGTGACATTAGTTGATCTGTTAGCTACATCTAAAGCCTGCTATCGGTAATTTTTACAACACGTCTATTTGGACTGAATTAATAGCTGATGAACACTTAAGGACCTCCCTTGCACCTGGTATTTTAATAACCAGTGAAGAGTAGGATAGCTGCAGAGCCATCGCTTAATAACTTTTCAGCAACATCCCTGGTCGCTTTACTGGAGTTTTTTGCTCTAATTTCAGAGCCTAGGGCGGCGCGTGCAGCAGCAGGGCGATCCATTTCCTCAGTAGCTGTGTACGGGCGGACGGCTGATGAGCGCTGGTGGCCAGTGTTCGCTAAATATTATCAGTCATTAGTTGTTTGCTGATCTAGGTTAGATACGAATCGTACACAGCTCAAATGAAATTAGGAGCGAGTTCTGAATCTATGCGAAATCAATGTGATTTTAATTATTTTACCTAGGAATGCTTAGGATTTTTATAAGATGAGCTCAGTAGTTTTATGGTGCCATCGAAATAAAACAAAACTCAACGGAAGAAATACATGATCTGCGAACGCATACCAGAGAAGTTTCCAGTCTAAGCTACTCTCAAATATTTCCCACTGTTTGGCTCTCACTCTAGTGTTATGTAGAGACCATCTATTCAATTCTGAAGAAAACATGACGATGGTATTTACACGCATAAATTTCGGAGCAGAAATAAAGTCGGTACTACTTTTAAACTTCAAAGACTGGAGTCAGGGTTACTATTTCATTGCTGGCGTCGCGTTGAACTTCATTATTCAACTGGAAGTCGGCACCATAGTTTGCTCCAGCTCGTCCAGAGCGCGTGTAGACAATGGACTGTTGTGGGACTATGTTATCGGCAAATTGCTACAATTAGAGTTGGATTCTAATAGTTCAGAACTAATTTTAGCCCACGAGTCAGGTATTCCATACTTCATGGGTGCTTGCAGTCGGGATCTCAGTGCACCGTCTCTACAAGAATGGACCTTTTAGTAGGACGGCAATAGAATGGACAGGGACACAGCAGCACAAGGTTGTCGTACCGGCGACATTCTTGATAGAGGCACTTGTTAGAGCCACATGTGTGAGGCATCGTGCATGCACGCACTAATAAATAAAATAGTGAGAAACTGTGCAGTTAACACCTAGACCTCGACGTGAGATATATAAGAGATGTGCTCCATGTAGATACGCGACGTGTGCCCTTTGATTAGACCATGTGTACCATGTCAGCGTTCATTATCTTCAGATGAAAGCTTTAGGGTGTGTATATCCGACTGTTGTTGCCTCGAATGACGCCTTTTTTGCTTGAGCGCTTGATGCTGATGGAAAGAAATCAACATTCGTCACAACTCTTCTCGCCAAAATTGCTGAATTCAGCAATTACATTTACGTTATTTTTATCCCGTTCAATCTACGCGTACTGCCCACTCTATCGTAACAGTTAAACAATGCAAACACGTTTAAATGTTTAAACTCATCCATTCCGCAGCCTGTTATACAGATGCAGAAGATATTCATTGATTGCTTGAAATAATCACTGCGGATTAGTTGTGCATGCAGCTAATTTGTATGAGTTCAATGAGCTCTAGAACATCTTTTAAAACCATATTTTAGACCATATCAATGCACTTGAGCTGACCCTTTTATCTTTCGCATGCCCTAAGTTGATCTATAGACACAACTTTGCGATAAAAATGAAGAAGATGAATGAGTAACATAATGTCAGTGGCAAACAAAAATTCAGGTTTGTAATATACCCGTAATTACTTTGCTATTCCACGAATGTAACTGAGAAGTTTGAGTTATAATTTCGTAAGTGAGGCATCGTCCTCCGAATTATTTTAATGCTTGCTTCTTGCTTTTTAATATTAAGGTCATTATTGCTCCCCAAAAATTTTTAAACCCTTGTCAGCGTGAATGTTGAGCATGATCGATTGAAGCGAGTGGAGCTGCAGGACAAGACTGGTGATGGCGAGCTGGTTGCACGGGGCGGCACATCGGAGCGGCAGGACAAGACGGGTGATGGCGAGCTGGTTGCATGGTGAGGCACATCGGAGCATTGATGTCCACAGCGTCTACACGCGCGATGAATGGGAGGTGAACGCAGAAAAGCAAATAAAAATGGCATACTCTGAATAAACAAAAAACACTGTATGTTAAAAATTCGGGTTTTCAAACAGTAAGGTACAATTTTAAAGCTAAGGCTGTGAATTAAATTGACGCTATAAGTTATGATTTTTAATTTGCTCGTCTGTTGAGCTGAGTGTTACGGTGGAAGTCTTCAAAATTTCAATTTTTACGTGGAGTACATCATTGCATTCCATGAGAAAAAATTTAGCTTGGGAACAAGAAGTTATGAAGTGAGAAAAAATTGAGCATATTGCACAGATCAAGACAAAGATGCATGCGTTACTGCTCGCACGCGTATAACAGTTACGTGATTTCCCCATACGCAAGAATCGTTTGACCGCAGCCATTTGCGATACCCGTTGAAAAATTTCATGCACGCTAACTAATTTTGCAAATCTTGCATATCGCAACTGTGGGCGGTTGCAAACATGTATCCCCCAGTAGTAATCCCTTTAATTTGAAAAAATAAGGTTTACTTACTTTATGAATTTCATTACGGTTCAATTTTGCATATGTGACAAATAACAATAGAAATTGCGAGAAGAGTTTACAATGGTTAGCGTACATAAGAATGTTTTCTTCTCTGAAGTTCTAAAAATCATTTAAATAAAGGGGAAAATAGTATTACTCATAGGTGAGAAAATTCTAGTAATCAGTAAATTCAGAGCCTCTTTATCGCGCATGAATTCTCGTCTGCACATGAGATGATAGTATGAGCCTAAATGTTACATTGATGCGCGATTGAATCCGAAATGAAGATAAAACGAGCGTGAGCCTGTAAATTTTCCTCATTGCTCTGATATAGTTCGAGAAAATTAATACCTTTTGTTAGCGGCGGGAATCTTTTCGTGAAAAATAGCTTGAAAATGGTGAGGCTGTGGTAATGCATTCAGAGCTTGCGGGTAATGTACCTGTACGGGGTCCCACCATGTAAACTGGTCGAAACTCTAGAACATATTTCAAATACCTCTGTATGCTACAAAAGTGCAACAAAGACCACCTGTAAGGTTATGTGGTCAATTTTTATTTCACAGGACAGATACCTCGAAAGCTGTAAAAACTTTTAGCCAGATTTTTTTGTGTAACCATGTATATCATTTGGCCAAGCACCCAGCCAAAAGGTCAGAAATGATTACGTGTCCGAAGTCCAGGGCTACAGTTTCCGAGAACGGGGGCACACTCTACTCGAGTTCTCCCTTGCTTTCCTCCAGCATGAGTGAAAAACCCCAATTTGCTTACATGACTTTCCATTTTTGACTCGTATCAACACGCAGTTAATTATTACATCTACGCGCTGCCGTTGCATAGAACGGCAATTTGGACTTACGAATGACCTGACATGGCATGAAACTGCAATCATGTGCACCTGCAACTAAAGCTTCCAGTTGAGACATAGGTTTAGCCTTTGCCGGACCTTTACCGCAGGCTCATACGATGGGAGGGGAAATAAGTTGATGATCTATGAACTGAGCGAACCAGCGTAATTTATGTTAACACGAGAAAATTTACGGCTGCTCTTAAGTGTATAGCATCATCATAAAATACGATTAGTTATTGCATAACAATCTTTCGAACTTATATTTCGACTCCTAACCACAAAATCATGTATGAACGCTAGCCTTACCATATAACTTTGGCTTTTTTACACGCATTGGGAACTCTGTATGCTTAGGAGACACAGGCAATGTATTACCCTCTCTCTTAGCGCGCAATATTTTGTATTAAATATCCGAAGTGGTAGACTTATAAGGATGAAGTTCTTCTCACTTCCAGAGTTAGTAGTGCCTACAGGCGATCGTTTTTCAAAATACATTTTTCATATTCAGGTTGCTTCAGCTTTATTCGACGCGTCTCTTCTTGATCCGAACTCGAGGTACACCTCGCGTGGCCTAACAGTCACCAATGTAAATTTAGCCTCCCATTTTGCCCTTTAGTTGGCGAGGAGCGCGTTTTGCATGCGCCAATACCATTAACGGTTGCGTGTGCAGACAGCGAATGAATAATTCAAGTAATTTAAGTGATCACAAGGCCGGAGGTCTCGCTCTTTCCTAGCTAAAGCCAACTCCTGACTTGCATGAGAAGGGACTCGCTGGTTAACAAATTAGGCTCAAGCGAGGTAGCTGCACAACCAGACATGATGAGCTTCGGTCCGTATCCGTGCTACTGGTCAGCAGCACCACATAGTCTTGCTGCAGGGAAGTTTAAGAATGCCAATTACAAAACTTTTTTACAGATGCTTGTTTTGATACATCGTGGTTATAATAAGTAATCTATAAGGGTTTTCGCTCCAAATAAAGGTGACTGTTTTTTTCTAATGAGTTCCATTTACTGTGGCGGCGATACCTCCATGCCTAAATGTGCTCACGTGTGTATGTTGTTGAACCAGTTCTTACAGATGAATTCTTGCTCGAAATATCCCCACAGAGCAGCGAAATTTGAACTCTTTGAAGAACACCAGGTGATTGAGTTCCTACACGTCCGTTGAAAGCAAAGAAAAAAATGGTCAATTTACGTATCAAGAGTGAATTCAAAATAGAAAATGAACAGTTTGTTGGGCACGATGTTGGGAAAAATAGAACAAAGAGATGAAAAACTCAATCAAAACAAGTGCATCGCTCAGAAAAGTTTTGCGGCAGTTGCCCGCCAGTAGAAGCGATGCAACAAACACTTAAATCTAGACACTTGCTCCTTGATGGCTCAGCCAAATGCAGCAACGTGCCATTTGGTATACAACTGTGCAAGCAGATGCATGTTATGTATAGCCCTTTTCGTCTTAAACAGACGGTCTTACAACCAAGAGTCGCATTATAAAACAGAACCGAAAACTCTTGAATTGCAGGATTCAGGTACACGAGTAGCTAACCAGAAACTTTCCATAGTGCAACATACAAGGTTATAATTGATTACAGCAAAATGGATATTAGTTTATTGATGTTATGGCGTGTGTAATACAAAGGCGGACAGTTTCGATATCTTCTACTATCCTGTGAGTATACTTAGCTCGGGAATGTACGGCTTACATTTAGAACGCTTGTTGTCATAAATGTAGAGTTTAATTGGTCCAAATGAGATGGTGAAAAGCAATACAAATCTTGATGTCGAAAGACTGCAAGTTATTAGTTATAACGTAGTGATGTGCACGTTTGGAACACACTTCCCTCTAAAAACGGGGTAAAAGTGATAAAACTCTCTTACCGAAAAGAGGCACATATTTTAATGGTATTGGCTTTCACTCCAGTGAGGTTCTGCAAACAGAATTACAGTACTGGAAAAAATTCAAACTAGATCGCTAGAAAAATTCGTAAATTTGAGATAACCACTGACGTTGAAGAAAAAGGAAGGTAGTATGTTCTTTGCTTTTGTTCTTTGTCATTCCAGATTGACTAAATTGCCTGAAAGACCATTGTGTGTTCGCGAATTACAGAGGTGTACTTTATTAAGTCACTGAAGTAAGCTTACTAGTCATAACACGAAGTAATAACTTATATCTTATGCATACGCTGCATTATTACTCACGAAGTAAAATAAATCAAATTAAGAACATTGAAGTGCCGAGAAATTTTGTAGATATGTGAGCTCGCAAGTGTAAAAAGTTTGTGTGCAATAAATTTACTTTACTAAAAAGCGTTTTTTTCGGCACATTTCATCTATTGCATATTAACGAAGTGTTTCGACCACCCGAAAGCTCCGAACCAATTGTACGCAGCATGCGAGGCCTCTCTGTATCATTTGCATGTAGCGTCAGTGCCCATCATTATATTATACATGAATCAACGGTACCTATAAAAACGACATTTCTCAACTCCGGGCTTGCTCTCGAAGTCCCCATAAAAAAAGGAGCTGTGACCAATACGACATTACATATGCAAGGAGGCTGCTGGGGTAATACGCTAGCAGCGCGCGCGCGTGTGTGCGTGTAGCTTCAGTGTTGCCTGCACAGGTGTGACCGTGCTCAGTTCTGCCTGCTTCTCATTACCCTAACGCCTCTCTAACTACAGGCTTCATTTGAATAAATTTCTGTGTGGGTGAGGTGTCGGGTTTCCTATACGCCTGGAATTCGGGGATCATGTCCTTTCCCCTCGAGGGCAACGTACGAGCTGTCATTCTGCAGCCAGCTCAAGTGGGTGAAAAAACGAGGCGGTCCTTATTTCCTGTCGCAATTTGCCTAGACGCTGGCAGCACCAAAATCTATACGTGCCGTTCTGTTGAAATGTTCTCTGCATGCTGGCCCAATTATATTGGCATCCCTTTACCTCGTTCTCCTTCGAATGTTTTGGGTTCCAGCGTGGAAGCAACATGATTCAAATCACCACGCAGATAACTGTAGTTACCGTATGAGCCGTACCGTGCAAGACGTAGAGTAGACGCTGGCTGGCTCCACGGCTCTTTGCCTACATTTTCTCTGCCATTTCTAGGTCAGCAGCTCTACTGTAATTGCTGTCTTCCAGATTAAACAATATTTTTTTATTCGTAGGATTTCTTCGTACAGTAATTGTCCCAGAAAAGAAAAACAATTTAACAGTCCCTTTGCGTCCTGGTGTGGCTATTATGGCGTACATAATTCGAAATTTTATAGTACATTTATTCGTACGGTATTTAAGTGGCTTATATTCGTTTAGCTTTCAGCAGCTAATAACGAATGGGAATCCGTGTACACCTGTTAGATTTAACCAATACATATTTGTTTCATTCTAGTATTCGTCTGAATATGTAAAACAAGTAAAATTTACTTCGAGGAGACAATTCAGGAAACAAAGGGTTACCGGGGGTGCGTTGATGAGTTCAAATATCGCAGTGAATTGTGAGATGTTAAACCCCGGAGCTCGGCCACGACACTTGAGGTCTTCCCTCAGCTGTGGAAATTTTTCAGTTGCTAATGAAATGATGCGAACATCAGATCAACCTATCCAGAAATCAATTTGCTTCACACTCACTAGCGCATATTTTCCCAAGTATTGACAGCTAACCGTTCGGTAATGACTCTACTGATGGTAGAGGTAGTATCGAAATGGCAAACAACCGTGAATATTTATGAGATTCTACACTTGTTGAAGTCTCCCATCTGAATCTCTGCGTTCAGTATCTAAGGGTTGTATAATTTAGTACTTTCAACGAAATACTAATAAGAGGTTAAATGAATAATAAATAAAAAAAATATTCGACAACTTTCTGCATAAAGTTTAATTACAAAAGTTTTCTTAGGGTATAACTATCAGAGGTATGTAAAGAGCTTCTTTGTTAGATGGGCAGCCAGCTTCATACTTCATACATTTACTACTTGCCCAACGCTAGGCAGGATGGTGCGAGTACATTTGCTACATGCACAGTGCTAGTCAGAGCAGTACCTGTACATTTGCTACAAGTACAGCGCTAGTCAGAGTAGCACCTGTACATTTGCTACATGCACAGCGTTGGTCAGAGTGGTGCCTGTACGTATACTCCCCGTACGAGTAGAGCGCTAGTCAGCCGTGACTGACGTGGTCAGGGTTGTTGTTGCACCGATGAATGGGCAGTCCGCCCCGACCGCACAAAAGGACAGGGCTCAATGCCGCAAAAAAGGCCAACGTCGATGTTGACCTGCAAGAGACTATCGCAGGAGCTCTTGTGTCTCTGGAGCAGATATTACGAGAACACTGGGCCGAGATCACGGGGGAGCGAAAAAACTCAATTAAGAACAACGGGCTCGAAACGATCGATTCACTTTCGCTGGATATTGACAGGGGAATGATTGATCGATGATGAAGCATGGTACGCGATGGCAAGGAATTCAGTTTCACTGAAAGCAAATGGCAGGGTTTCGGAGTCGTAGAGCGCTTATCTCGAGGGAGAATGTCGGGATCTCACTTCCTCCAAAAAATATCCAAACAATACCACAGTTAAAGTTCCTGTAAACTGCGTTTTTTTCATTTTCATGCTACCGCTACTAACAAATTTAACCTCTTGACGAATTATCCCGTCGCCGTATTTGTTACATTCACGCGGACGTTAGCGATTACGCAGACCGTGTAAATGCCCCCCCCCCGCCCACTCTGGGATACCTCGTTAAAGGGTGAATTTACTGTTGCAAGCCGTAATTACGAAAATCAATTTTTGGAGTTCGATATTTGTTGTTCGTTGTGCTACAGCAAGGATTGCACATCACAGTCAATCATGTTATGATATGGCCTCCATTGCCTCAATAAATGGTATGAATGAATCAAACCACGATCAAACTACTATATATGTGTATTATGGAACAAGCCGTAACCTGTACACGGTGCGTAATTATCAGGCACAAGATGCAGAAGCCAGCTAAATCGAGTATAACGACATAAGACACAACTCGGTACCACAAATACACAGCTGAAGAATTGCTGAGCTATTCTGCGCCCAACTCTGAAGCGCTACGGGAGGGCCAGGGATCCTCCTGACTTTTCGGCAAAGGCAGTACTAGAGCCAATCGCTCTATATAGTAATTGACAGACTCGTAACATGGTTTCATGCGATCAATAGCATTTCCTTGAATTTTCACGTGATGCAGCCCACCAGGCAACGCGTTTATATCTTACTCTAAATAGTGTCCACTGATCACACGAGAGACACAACATGGGATCGAAAATGCAGGTCAATCGAAGCGTCAGAATATTAATTTCCTGACGAGTAACGAATAATTCATGCAA
Source organism: Orchestia grillus (assembly GCA_014899125.1). Lineage (NCBI taxonomy): Eukaryota > Metazoa > Arthropoda > Malacostraca > Amphipoda > Talitridae > Orchestia > Orchestia grillus. The sequence continues at coordinate 60,201 of VOMN01125228.1, forward strand.
TTGACAGATGTTTAATAATTACGCAGCAATGCCACAGGTTATTTCTGGCAGAACTAGTGAAGACAGCACCATCAGCCCCACATAGCGAATGACGAATGCATATAAAATAAATTAAGAGTCTAGAAAGTTACGAAGTTGTGAAAAGTAATTGATGGTGCTGAAGCCATGCGTTATACCGTAATTCTACTTCCACCGTTACGTAGACTAAATTATTTTCGTTCGAAATACTACTAATGAGGCGCTTCAGAAATACTAACAGATACCGGGCGGGTTCAGATGATACGTCATAGCTGCAGGACAATCTCCAGAGAGTCTAAGCAACGGAGAGAGTTTTCCAAAATTTGTAGATACATCGAAATGCCTGGCAAGTGTTGTATTTTGATTGACCATTAATTTTCCTATCGAGGTTTCCTATCGCACGAAAGGACCTGTGGTAAAAAATTATCGACGAGCAGAAAATTTAAATTAAGATAGTGATCCAGAGTTTTAAGTAGAATTCTAAATAAGCTTTGAAACAGTGTTACAAAAAATGTTTAAAATTTACAGATATCGATAAATTACAATTTATAGTTTTGGGAAAATAGTACGAAAGAAATCGTCTCGAATAAAAAATCTGTACAGCACTAAATTTTGCAGTAAAGCTTCAAATTCACAATCTTGTGTAATCGAGGTTTATGAAATTATTTTCTGAGAACAATTACTTTGTAAGGAGAAAATAGATGCAATTCTAGTAAATCATTTCTTATCTTCTGAAATTCGGGAAGTAAACACTGAGGCTTAAGTGGTCACCTATCTTGCTCTATTTCTTACGAAAGAAAAATGAGTAGCAGTGAGGGAATATCCACGAATTGTATCCACGATACAGTTTCACACCCCAGTTTTAACCGAAGCCACTAAGCGTTCACCAGCAATAACATATAGGGCCATGGATACCAAGTTCATTTCTTCATGCGAACGAAATTTGAAGGTGAGCGCTGGACGAGCACTACACAATGGAATCGCTGGGGACTGAAGTCGTACAGGCCTCCAGCAAATGATGATCATGTCTCTAGCGTGCCATTAGCAGCGTCTGCAGCAGCTCATCCGTCGCCCCTACGTCCTCCTGAGCACCACGCTTCATTTGCATCCCAAATTACGGCGTAGAGCTCACCGCTACACATGTCCTCGTACAGCGACACAAGATAGGATGGAGACGCATGCCGTCTTCGCTACGTTGCGGCTAGTTTGTCACTCGTCCGAGCAGCCGATTGAATTAGTTTCGTCCATCAGGTTGGTAATTATGTGCACAGGGCGTCCACGAAAAACAAATTCTGCGTCTACTTCCTATGTAGTTCATTAGTTTTAAGTATCTAAGATACCGTTTTATGCTGTCACGCCTGGCTTATCTTTTCTGTCTACCGAAGCTAAGCTGCTTCAGGTTCAAAAGTGTCACTGATGCATACAACATAATAATAATGTTCGAAGTCGCTGTATACATTTTTTGTGGATACCCTGCAGCCGAACATGCTGATGGGCCACTTATGAGAGGGGGCTCAGCTACTCTGGCAGGCCGCCAATCATTCGGATTTTATGGCTCTTTAACTGCATTTCCTTCACTGCAGTATGTTTCATGAGTTATTAATATAATTGATTATATTCAATGGCTCACACAATTAGGAAGTTTCAGTATTAGCATAATTTAGTTGTATCATTTCCCTTGATGTTTTCATATTTGTTACTAACGTCTGGCACAATTTGGTCCAATAGTACCACATAGATTATCCGATCCATTTCACAAGATATAAGCGCCAAGGCATGGCCAGCCATAAAATAAATTGAGTAGCAAATGCCCAAAAAGGGTTAAAATTCAAGAATTGAGAGGAAAACAAAGTGAATTTCGAAAAGAGTGAGTGAAATAGAAATTATATTTTGAAAAACATTTTCAAAAATTTATATTCCATGTCGCTCATACATCTTAGCGTCACTGCAATACTGCTTTATTCTTTATGCCATGCATTACTATTTTTCCCAACTTTGCGTACACACATATTTAAAATCGTTCCAAAAAATGAAATAAGATGGGTAAAATTAGACTTTCATCTTCGTGGACTTTCATGTATACGCGGCCCGTGGACTTTCATGTACACGCAGCCCGTGGACTTTCATGTACACGCAGCCCGTGGACTTTCATGTACACGCGGCCCGGGGACTTTCATGTACACGCGGCTCGTGGACTTTCATGTACACGCAGCCCGTGGACTTTCATGTACACGCGACCCGTGGGCTTTCATGTACATGCGGCCCGTAGACTTTCATGTACACGCGGCGCGTAGACTTTCATGTACATGCGGCCCGTAGACTTTCATGTACACGCGACCCGTGGACTTTCATGTACACGCGGCCCGTGGACTGCAAAAATATTGGAACGCGGTACATTTTTCGGTCACAATGGACAAGAACGAAAGAGCCTCGCCAGTAATTGGCGATGAGTTGTAATTTGCAGTATAGCGAATAGCATTAGCGAGGCATTAGCGATGAGGGAGACGCGTCAACAAGGTCTTTGTGCTCGCTGTCGGTGTGGGAACACTTCTTGTTCCCATGTTTCCGGTAAGAAGATGATGAGCTGAAATATTAAACCCTTAAAAAATAAAAGTTTCCCAGAATTATCGGTGATTATAACATAGAGCTTTGATATTTCAAAACATTCGTAATTTAGATCAGTGGAATCGGGATGTCAATTAATCCACAATAAAATCTTTCAGAGAGAAGTTGAAAAATAAAAAATCAGTACTTGGAATCTCCTGCACAACGATAGAAGTTACACCAGATTTCCGCAGTTGGAGCTCCACCAGAGAATACTACATAATAATCAAACAAATACTATTAATAATACTTACATGTTTGTAATATTTTCAAAAATATTTTTATAATCCTATTAATGATATTTGTCTATTAATGCACTTTGTATAATATAACATCCAGCAATAGCAAATTTGTTACTAAATATTCTCATTACTGTTATATTAATTCAGCTTGAACACCTTGGGGAAATTTCCCATGAAACGAACAATGCCGATGAAGCAACCTCATCTCGCTGGCGGTCTAACTGGTCACGCCCATACGGACTGAGGTCAAATTGCTGAAGATGCTTGTAATACATACATACTGCAGACAGCGATGGCTAGTTGAGGGCATTTTAGTAGGTTACATAAACAATGCTATTTTAGCAAAAACACATACACATGGACTCCCCACAGTCCGCACCACACCCACTGCTGAGACCACGAGATCACAAAACACTATCACTGGAAATCAAATTTCATCATTGAGGAGTACGTGATGTAGTCCAGTTAAATCCACGAGGAATGTTCTAGTTTTATTATTTTCAGCCTATTATCAACCGTACAGAGGTGTCTCGCCCCCTCTGGCATTCTTTGGCTGTTTGAACATTAAGTTAAAATTTCCGAAGCTTCGTGACATATTTATACTTGTGCAGTTGTCTTTTATTTTTACATTTGGGGAATTTCTTCCGATTTTCAAGCTCTGCTCACCTATATGTACATCCATACATGATAACCTTAAACATTACCTAAATTAGTTCCAATTAAGTTGTTTGTACAATATTACACAATAAATTTTGCAGCCTCCGGTGGACAGATAACGTGATCATTATTGTGCACTTATTATTTTCTTTTATGAGTTTTCTCAAAATTTTCCTCTTTTCATTCCATCTTTACATTAACTTGGCAAAGAGTGCGTTCAATGAAGCAAGTTAGAAAACATCGATTTTACTTTGTATATGAGTTTGAGAGCAGGAATGGCATTTTTGTTTGTTCTCTTTTATAAACGGGCTCTCGAACTCTCCATTTCAAAGACACTCAAGGCAAAGTGATGCATCTACTCTGGTTAATCCCTCCACAAATTTTTCAAAGTTCAACTGAAACTACCGAGTTCTACTCAGAGAAGTATGACTGGGACTTCAAGGATCTGACTCTTAAGCCTCTTCAGAGTAGGCGACAGTCATCACCGAAATGTGTTCATAACAAGCCTGGAAGGGGCGATAAGCAGTTGTTTCTCCCGTTAATTAACTCGCTCACCACAACCGAAGTAATCATAAATAATGATCCCAAACTGCTCCATTCATGACACACATCTTAAAAAACAGGGCGTCTTTTCAGCAAACAAGCGTGTAAAGTAGGTCACCAACACCCACCCGGTTACGACTTAAGAGACTGCCTGGTCATTAGCTGGCTCCGTGGTGGTTGCCGTCACGTGACTTCAGGTCTTCTATTACCTGCCTTCTTGGTCCGCCACGCTCTGTGCACCACTGCTGCGAGAGAACCAACTCATTGCATTTTGCCCTTACTTGAGACTTCGCACTAAATCTTGAGAGAGGAGGGCCTCATTTTGGAATTTACTGAGAGACAGGAGTTTTGTACCTAGATTACATAGTGTTGCAACTGCCGCGAACAATTCTCCTGACAGGAAACTGACTTGTCTGGTAACTGACTAATTTCTTGTCTAAGAGACCTTTCTGAAAACGGCAGGAAGGAGTAAAAGGCGTTTTAAGAAAAGGATCGGCGAGGATGTTTAACAGGCATCAATGTCTGTCAAATAGTTTTTGCCTATACTATTTGATACCTAGAAATTTACTTGGCTCTGGGAGGGAGTGTACTACGGAGGAAGTAATGCGGTATATTACAAAAATCTCACTCTCAATATACATGCAAGGCTTTGTGCAGTGCTGAGGTATGATACAATTTTTCATACAACCTGTGTACATGTTTCAGTCTGCTNTTGCGTTGATGAGTAAATAAGATATCAAGTTGTATGGCATCCTACCAGAATATGGTATTCTAATTAAAAGGGTGTCAGCTGCTCATGGGCCTTACTGTACTACAGGACAGGGGAGTGTATTATAAGGCAGTGCTAGTGGACAAACCCCACTGAAAATGGTAGGAAAAATGATGTTAATTCTTAAGATGTCCTCTTATTTACGCTAACTCTGACATGAAATAGTGTTATTTTCAGTATCACTGATACGGGTTGCCTTTTCTGACTGTCTCGCTATTAGTTAAAGAATACGGACTCGGGAATTTTCTCTTAACTAACGTAACCTAACCTAACCTAACCTAACCTATAAGTCCTTGAGAGCGTGACAGAGAGACGGACCAACCAACCAAGTGATCAAGCAAGCAATAACTTTGTATTAGTATATTGTGGAATAACATAATATACCCAACTTTTTTAGAATGGAAGACTGGCTACACAGGGACGGTTTGTTAGAGTATAACAACTGTTATATATGTGTCAGACTACTGAAGTACTGTGGGGATAATAAAGCAGTATATTATAACATTCCCACGTATTAGAACTACGAGAGACTGGCTACAGTGCGAAGGCACATAAATGATTATGTTACAATTCAACACCCTGGGTATAAGTACCGGGCTGCTGAAGCCCTATTGCTCCTGTTCATCAGGCAGGGAGCGTTCAACTCGCTTGACTTTCAACTTTCAGACCAGTCACTCAAAAATGGCGGTTGAGAGAAGGCGGTGATCTAAGATCAGCGCAATCAAGCAGCTCATAAAGCGTAGGACAACGAAAACATCACAGATAGACTGCAGGTGAATTTGTCTGGAAAAAGATTAGGACAACCATTAAACTACCGTTTGGCTGACGTAGCCATTTTCTATTTTATTAATGCCGATTTACATAATTAGCTGCTCTTTCAAATTAGCATTTCTACCACTTTGTAAATGAGCAGCCTTTGTCGAGTGTGGGCCATAAAAGGAGACACTAAAACTGAGTTAGAGTACCATTGCATGGCGCTAGCGGAGCGCATCAGGCAGAGACGATCTGCGCAGGCACAGCAATACGGCACAGGCGATAGGGCAGCAGGTCTGGCATCCCTGTTGCTGGGATTGAACATTGCTCTGTTACGGTGACGTAATTACCTGCATTTGTTCCTTCTGTGATCACGGAGTCTCTTGCATTTACATCTGAAGGTATTCATATTTATGCAAGTATGTTGATGCAAGCTCGGATTGCCAGCACAGTTGTGTACGCACCACTGCGCTGGTTACGAATTAAGCCACAAATGTGCCCGCACGGATTAGTGGCTGGCTAAAGAAACCTGACAGGGGTGTACCTAAAGCAGTATGGGTTACCAGTTAGCTAGAGTTACCTGAAAATTGTACACCTACAACCATACGGATTACCAGTTAGCTGAAGTTACCTGAAAATTGTACACCTACAACCATACGGGTTACCAGTTAGCTGAAGTTACCTGACTGTACGCACAACGGGTTACTAGTTAGCGCTAGCTGAAGTTACCTGACTACACACAAGGGGTTACCAGTTACCTGAAGTTGGGGGCAGCACACCAGCGCCGCACTTGAGACGCCAGGCACACGGCGGACGCGGCCAGGGAACACCGAGTGGAGAGCAGCACAAGTGTGCGGTAAACACTCCCCGATGTGACCAATTTGTTCGGATTAGAGCCCGAGTCACGCAGATTAGAGGTCGCTGGGCCTTATTAGGGGCTACTGAGGCCCGTGGGCTGATTTTATACTCCTCCAACGATACCATTTATCTTGCGCGTAAAACATCAGGTTCAACGATACTCTCTCCAGTTTATTTTCCATTCACGACCTTTTTTCAGGGCTTACAGAAAAGACAAGTACGTAGTGTACAGGATTAAGAAATTCTAAAATATCCTTGAATATAAATTGTTCTTGTATTTAGTTGATCTAGATGTTTTTGTCGCTAATAACTCGCGGCTTTTGAAATTCGATGATAACCTTATTGCATCGAAACTGAAATTTGGTAAGAACCTCAAAATAATTGCAGTTCCCTGCATGTGTTCACATACCGTTTTTTCACGTGAGAATCATATATCAAAACTTATCGATTTTATAGTCATCTAGACAGAACAGTTCATTTCAGATGCACACTTGAAGATACGGTACTGAAAATTTCCGGAGTTAAAAAAATGGACCAGTTTTTTGAAAGCTCAAATTTACATTTTGATTGAGATATTTCAAATCTGCTTTCGACGAATTAATGGAAAAGTTGATGTTCGTAAGCAATTCTATTTTTGTGAACAAATATTGAACAAAAACGAGGAATACACCGAGCGTAATAAACTTTGGTTGGTCTCTTCGTCCTTTTATCAGCATTGCAAGGAGAACATCACTTTTCGCATTTGAGGTGTTGCGTCGTTGGAGTAGGACACGAGAAGCGCCCCCGTCACAGCGTGGGGCAAACGGATCAACGAGTAACGCTCCCTACTCCGGTCCAGAATAGCTTAGCGCGCTAGTTTGCTGAACGCTGCTGCGCATACTCTACGGGGTGTCCCAGAAAAAAGGAAACCCATTTTCAA